>JAYKQN010000013.1:12200000-12245000 GCA_036785175.1 Eupleurogrammus muticus | reverse complement strand
TCTTGAAACATAGGAAACTTATTGTATAACCTTATCTAAAGTAATCAGACCCATTAAAGTGGCTATTTGCATGATATGGGACCCTTAATAGTAAATTTCCTTTCCTTCCGTGCAACCTGCAACGTGTTTGCATGGTGTTGCATTTTCCTACTTTGTCTTAAAACGACATTTCTACTTTTTTTCACAACATTATTATGAGGGTTAACATTTCTTACTAATCTAGGTCACTGTTTGTGGACAGCAACTAACATTTAAAACTTAATATTTATAATAATACAACCTATACCATGCAGGTACAGCATATCACCACCAGGCGATGGCAGCTGTTCAAAGGTCCATTTACCGCTATGTTACCAAAACAGCAGAAGATTCAAAGCAATCCAGAAACTAGGATTTCCTCTGGATCATTACCAAAATGTAATCATCTGGTCCAAGTACCATCGCCAACATTCGCTGAAAGTTTGATGTAAATCTGTCCAGAACGTTTCGAGTTTGAGCCACAAACAGACAAACAGACAAACGCTGGCATTTGTGTGAAAAACAGGAATTAATTTTTTAGTTTTTTTCTTACCATCATTTATTTTTCACTCATGGAATATTTCTGTGTATATGATGTCAAAGTTGGCAAGTCGCCTAACAAAATTTATGTCAGGGACAAACTTTTCCAGAAATGAAGAAATGCGGGGGACGGCTCAGCCCAAAGTTAAAAATACACCTTTTACTGTACTGGCTAACAAAGTTTATCTTATTTCTTTAATCTGTGCATAACCAGAATTGATTAAAAAGGGACACGTTTAGAAGGAAAAAGAAGAGGTAGAGGAACTATTTTTTTGGGCGAATGACACATTCAGAGTCCTCTCAGTGGGGGTTGCCAGGTCTGCAGCCAGACAAGCAGAGGGTGTGTGGATTTAATGTTGTTCAGCAAGAAAAAGCTCCCGCCAAAGCTTCCTCTAATGACACAACATTAGCAGTAGAGTCGAGGTAATTGTGAGATGGTTTGACGGCGCGTTTGCCTTTTTTATTCTCTAACCGAGTCACACCTGGAAACACTGAGTCTCCTCCAGATCGTTACGTAACAACTTCTGAAGTATCAAGGAGGGTTTTTTTTTCTCTTTTTTTCGCAGCTCAGTTATGACCCAGATGTGACAGATGTACTGTGTTCTGTGTCAGACCATAACTGTGTGTTCCTGCTCTATTTCAAGGTTAAACACTCAGACTAAACCAGGATATGTTGTTTGGATGTTACATAACTCTTCCCCGATGCTGATAATGAAAGAGAAGCAGCGAGACACTGACACTTAACTCTTTCCTTTTCTCCTTTCCCTTCAAATACGCAAAACTCTAAACTGATGAAAAGAGAAATTATATAAAATATATGGTATATAGGTAACATGAATATATAATGCAAACTCTGCTAGTGGAAAATACATGTTGTAAACCTGGAGACAATCTTCTTTAAAATCCAGCTTTAACAATAGCTTAACAGATTAACTTTTCTTTGTTTTTTCCTTTTTCTTTCTTCATTTCATCCTTTTATGACGGTGCTCACCATGGACAATAGCATCAGCCTAAAATTAAACATGTTATGACCCTTGGAGCTTCTGCAAATTTGGCTTCAAATCTTAGCATCTTAAATAACAAACATCCATGACGACATGCACAACAACCAAAGATGAAAACATCTTATAATCAGATTTGATTGACACTGAGCAAACAACAAATTCATATCAGACTGAATTCAGATTTTTGCGTCCGCCGGACAGATACGACAGCACTATTTGCCTCCTTTTAAATGCTGATTTGGTCTCCACCCAAAATTTTGAAAAAAAAAAATCCAGCTTAACTGATAAGTGTTGTCATTCTGGTTAAATGCAAGGTATCACAAAGAACACACCTTCCTATCCAGTGGATTTTTCAAATTTGTAACACTCTTAACCGGGTCAATAAACGGGTTAAAATACACACTGTTACTAACGATGGTACTTTTTTTCAGTAACAGGTAATTTAACCAACAACTTTTTCTAACATTACAATGCTGTTACCTTTACAGTCATAGCATCAAGCACCGAGCGACAGGTCCGAGTCAGAGAAGTGCAAAGTAATGATTTACTGGAAAAAAAAAAAAGGTAAAGTTTATATTTCACTAACACAGGCTACTGTGTTAGTACTTCTTAGATGCATTCACAGACCTTTAGAAAAGCAGCACATTTAAAAATGTAAAAGCAAAAGTTACTTTCCCTGGTAAGTACATGTATAATAGAGTAACTCAGTTGCAAACGTTACCACTATAGTGGAGGTATGGCCACTTCCACCAGTGAGTAGCTGGGGCGGAGCGGGTGAATCCGCAGCATGAAACAGAGTTGTTGGTATAGTTGAGACTGAGCTACACACTCCATGTCTCACAGAAACCACAATGACGTGCTAGAAAAGACTAACACTCTGTGTAGGGGAACTTCAGAGAGGTGATATAATGTTTGTGGTCACATGTCACATTTCTTCTGCAATAACCGCACCAAAAAATGGTTTCAAACCAGACACGGGTGCATGTTTTTTTTTTTTTCACATAGCACAGCGGACGGTATTTAATCAGGGGTCCGAGGAGGCCTTGTCAGGCTGTGATCTTGGAGTTCTTGTTTCATCAGAACAATATGATCAATCCTGTCCTCAGTGTGTTGGCTCACTCTTTTCCTCTCTCGTGTTTCTGACAGGAATCGCTGCTCAGGCATGTTTGTGGTTATTTCTCACAGAACTGTAGTATTAAAACAGCTGTAGGGTGTTTGTCAATGTTAAGGAACCATAGATTGATTCTCTAACCATAACCTAATACATGTACAGGTGCTGCAGTTAAAAAAACACTCATATTGTCCCATAGTTGAGGCCGAGCTTTCTTTGCATTACCTCAACCATTGCAGAACTTTACTGCACATGCTGACATTTACGTGGATTTCCTTCCTTCCAGGCCGACTTCCTGACAACATACTGTGGCGAGGGTTTCTTTTATTCCTGTTTGTGTGGACTGCCAGTTCAGTATCACACTTCAACACACACACACACACACACACACACACACAATTCATGTATTCATCATAATGTACAGTAAGAGGTGTGATGTACTGTGTTGTGTTCCGGGGCTCCGGAAAGAAACGTGTTGTCGGCTCCCTACTGAGGATATTTTAACACACTCGGCAAGACGGGGCAACACAATTTTGCTATAATACAAGTGGAATAAAGGGAGTTGAGCCGTGTTTACTGCCCACATAATCTGTCAACGCCTTCAACACAGCGACTTTTTTTTTGTATAAACTGTTACATGGCTTCAGTTTGTTGGAGAATGAAGGGCCAGCAGGCAGGAGCACTTTACACGGCAACAAATAAGCCTTTATGTCCTACCTGCACCTGTGTGTGTGTGTTCTCTCTTTTTTTTTTTCTTTTTTCTCTGTAAGAGAAACCCGCACATGCAGAGTGTAATTTGCAGAAATAGGCCAGTCATTTTATACCTGCAGGCTGCAAAAAACACACACACACACACACACACAAAGTATTGCAAAGTATTTCCAGATAGGAGGGGTGGTTTAAGTTGTGACCCATAGGGGGTTACCATGCACTTTTTAATGAAAGCAAATATTAATCATCAAATGAACACAAATAAGTAAATCTACTTCACACACATAATATATGTATATTTTTAATTAAATCATAAAAAGCTGTATTTCCTGTGTGTAGACACATTACAAAGAAGAAAAAGAAGGAAAAAAAGAAGTCACCCTTTCCACCCCCATTAACCTCGTTCCTAAGACGAGCCCAGGCCAATCGCTGCAGCCAATCAGCCAATCAATCGCATTTTTTCCTTTTTTTAAAAATTAAAAAAAAAAAAATTTTAATTTTTGTTTTTCCCCCTTGTAGATTCCTCGCTTCTCTCCCGCAGCAGCAGCAGCAAAAAAAAAAAAAAAAAAAAAAAAAAAAAAAAAAAAAAAATGAAGAAGAAGCTCCGTACTGTTAGGACGAGAACGCGTAGCTAGATGGCCGCACCGACCCATTTCCCCGCACGGCGGCGTGTGCCCGGACGCACGTGGGGGGGGGATCCGCTCCTCGCGCACCGGAGGAGGAGGAGGGTGGTGGTGGTGGTGGTGGTGGGGGGGGGGGGGCACGAATCTCCAGCACCCGCAGCCGAGCGGAGGGCACCGCGAGCCCCGGTCAGGATCAGCGGCTCTCACCCCCCCTCCTCCTCCTCCTCCTCCTCCTCCTCCAACCACCGCCACCCTTCCACTCTCCCTCTCTGACACAGCAGCGCGCGCGCTCGAGCGACGCACGTGTGCGCTGATCTGATTCCTTCCGCGGGAGGAAGACGCGCGGAGGCTTCGCCGCTCGTTATTTTTATTTATATATACACACACACACACACTCACACACACACACACACATATCGCGCGCGTGAGGAAGCGGAACAAAACCTGCGTCCTAACGCGGAGAGCTCGGACGGACTTCTCCTCGATTTTTTTTTTTTTAACATTTTTTTTTGGGCTGCTGGGAGGAAAAAAAAACAAACCCAAAAAACACGCGCACACACACTCGAAAACGGACTCCCGTCCTGTCGCCCCGCTCTTTTATTTCCTGTCAGCTTTTTTTTGCGATTTAAAAAAAAAAAAGAAAAAGAAAAGCGCAGGAAACCCCTGGACTGAGGATGAAAGAAAACTAGATTTCTTTTTTCTTTTTTTTTCAGAGAGATCGACGCTTTTTCTCCCCCCCATCACCTTTTTCTGAGCTTGTTTTACTGGATTTATTTCGCTGTGGAAGGAGGAAAAAAAAAAAGAAAAGGAGAGAGATCCGGAGCGGAGCGGTGCGCGCACACACACACACACACACACACACACGCACACAAAAAGAAGAAAAAAAGAGCCGAAGGTCTCCCTCCTCTCCCCCCTCATCTATCTCTCCATCTATCGACCCGTTCTCTCTGTCCATCTCTCCGTGTGTTCCCATGCTTTAGGTCCGCGTGATTTCGTGCTAAAATGCATCAGCAGCGGATGGCAGCTCTGGGAACAGACAAGGAACTGAGTGACTTACTGGATTTCAGCGCGGTAAGGGAATTCTCCTTCTTCCTCTGCTCCTTTCTCCTCCTTTTCCCCTCCTTCTTCTTCTCCTTCTTCTTTTATTTGCTTGTTTGTAATGCTATATGATGTGTAGTGTGAAAGTGAACCAGACGCGTCCTGTAGGCTTCACACACAGCGACCACTGTTTGTACATTGTTAAAAGAAAAACATGTATGAGTTGCACTGACACATAACCTGCACATGTTTCTTTTTTTTTCCTCCTCCTTCTTCTTCTTCTTCCCCCCAAAAAAAACTATCTTTGCACGGAACAAAACTTCGTATGTTAGAAGTAAACTTGCAAAAAACAATATTGTTGGTTTTTGTAATTTCATTTTTGTTGTGTGTGTGTGTGTGTGTGTGCAGAGAATTGTGATGCTGCATTAGTAATTTTGTTGTCTTATAGATGCGAAACAGCGATTTGAAAATGTTCCCAACATCCATGGTAGTATATCTCATTTTAAGTCCTTTTTTCCTTCATGTGTAGCCTTGATTGATTTATTCTTCTTATTATTAATATCATTATTATTTTATCCATGATAGGAGTTAGAAAAAAAAATGTCTTATTTCTATATATTTCTGTTTTGGCTCCTCCATGCACCGTGTTTTAATGGATATTTCAGATGCAATAATAAGAATTAAAAAAAAAAGGCTCGATGTTGAATCATGAACCTGCAGACACAGGGGGAAAAAAAGCGAGACAGGCGGCAGAAAAGAGGAAAATGTGTCACACTTTTTTTTTTTTTTTTCTCTTTCTCTCCGCACTTGCGTCCGCCAGCTCCGCTTAAACGTCCGAATTGTGCCAAAAAAAGTTCCCCTTATTTTTTTTCCTATTTATTTATTTATTTATTTATTTATTTATTATTTTAAAGAGACAGCAGCCTGTGTTGTGAACTTGACGGACAGGAAATAGTGCCCCCCCACACACACACACACACCCTCCACCCCCCTCGGCCATGTTTTCTCTGCTCCTCTCCTCCCTCTGGGAGCAACTTTAGTCTGAAGAGGAGGAGAGGAGAGAAAAATAAAAATCCAAAAAGATACACCCCTAAAATGAAGAGAGAGAGAGAGAGAGGAAAAGCCACAGACCATGTGATAAATAAGGGAGTGATGAAACAATAGGAGAGAAAGAAACAGTTTACTTTCAATTGCTATAAGTTCAAGCTGCGGCCTGCACGTACAGTGGAGATTGAATTTGACAATGGTCCTGATGCTGCAGCAGTGAGATCAAATCAGAGGGGGGAAAACACAGACGTTAAGGAGTGATTGCAATAAACAAACAGGTCACAGCAGCAGCATGCTACTGATTTAATATATACAAGGAAATAATTTTTTTAGACGCACCGTACTCACTGGTGAACGGACGGCGTTGACCCCGCGCCTCGATAAGCCCGGAGTAGAGCAGGGAATGATGGAGGATTGTGACTGTGTGAGATTCACAGTCCGATCACTAGATCAGAGCTGCAGATAAAACACCTCCATGATAGCATCATTATTATTATAACACACATGTAACGTATAGGCTGCTAGACATGTGCCACTGGTAAATAGCAACAGTGGGTGATCAAAGTGTAAGAAAATGAATATAAAGACCTAATTTGGTGGCAGACACGTGCCCTCCGAAGTTACGATGGCAACATTTTAGTGCAATAATTGCAACGTCTGTGATTTTTTTTTAAAATTCTAAAAATCACAAAAATCCTTCCCATCAATAGGCATAAGAGGCCCAGGGATATTTTAATGATGCTGCAGGATTCTATACATACAGGGAGCCTATTTATGTTATTAATGTTGTAGCTGTTGTAGTGAAGCTCTCTAATTGGATTACAAAAAAACCCGTTACTCTGATAATGTTAACAGAACAGAAGGGGCGGAAGTACAAAAAAGAACATCGTGATTCAGAAGCACAAACATGCTCCAGAATCCCAGAGGGGCTTAATAGGAATATTTTATTTTATTTATTTATTTATTTTTTATAACAGGTTCCCTGAAATGTCAGTCATTTTGCTTCAAAATTGAATTTATTAAAGTAAAAAAAAAAAAAAAAAAAAAGTCAGAAATCAAACAAAGGAGGGCAGCGTCAACAGCAGCAGCGACCGAGGCTCGTCTCCTCTCGTCACAAACACAGGCCCCACGTTAATTTATGCGATCATCTGTCTCCTCACGCCTACGAGCTGACACCGGCAGCTAAAAGTGGTTCAACTCAACGGGGATATCCATAGATGGGCTAATAATCCGATTTTTTTGTGAAGGGGTGATTGGGCACTGATATGACCTCCGTCCTCCGTCCTAGACCGTCCAACAGGCTGTATTAAGGGCGATGAACAATCACGCGTTTGCTGTTTTCCCGCCATTCTTTTTTTAATCAGAACCTTTAACCCAAAACTGAACCCCTTTCAGATCTGGCCGTTAAACGGGCCTGATGTTGACCCGAGGGGTCAGATGTACGGGGTCGGGGGTCAGGGGTCATGCGTCTGTCCCCTCCTGAAGCTTTTAGCTGTAGCACCAGGATCAGCATTCAGCTTCGGCGCTAACGTGAACGTTGATTTTCTTTTCATTTTTTTTTTCCTGTAGATGTGTAGAGCAGATGGTGACTAGTTCTGATGATTATCTCATATGTTTAAGTCAAAATTTGAAGTAGATATGAAGGGTTTCATTCCAAAATGAGTTGGGGCCACTTTTTTTTTTTTTCTCTGAATTGAAAAGGTGAAAAGGATCCTTTATGTTATTTCATTCATTTATTCATTTTATTTTTTTTGTTGGTTTCTATCACAAACGCTGAATGTGGAATTTGATTTGTTTCTGCTTCCCAAAACACATTCCTGCTGTTTTTTTTTTTTTTCTTTTCTTCACTGCGGTGTGTGTGTGTGTACAGCTCTGAGGTGAGAGTCTGTGTCGATGAGTAGGGCTGGGTATCAAACCAACGCACCAACCAGAGCGCGCTGTCGCCGTTGAAAACCACCCGGAAGTCGGCGTGGAACGGCGCGGCCTCGAGTCACGTGACTTGGTCTTGAGTCGGGAATCTGATAACTTTACACTTAACAGGAAAACAACCTAAAAGACTTAAAGCTTTGATTTCAACAAAAGTGACTCGTGACTTCGCCTCTTGACTTGTTACCATCATTAAACTGAAATATTACGTTTTATTTGACTTTATTTTAATAAATCCCTAATTTCCCTGATGATGAGCATCCAATCCAAAACATGCTGGAAACAACGCAGACAGACGATCACATGTAGGCACATTGATTCCTGTAAAACGTTCAACTCTGTTTAAAAGTCCTTGGCATTAAATGGCATTAAACTGAGCGAAGGGAATTTAATTTAATCATTTGATCAGGACTCAGAACACAAAGACTCGGGTTGATTCAGGACTCGCCTGGTTTGATCTGGGGGCTTGGCTCAGATTAACTTGTTTGACATGGGATTTAGAACCTTCTTTTCCCCACTCAGGACTCACCTGTCGTGGCTTTGAATGACTGGAATTCGAGACTCGTTGCTCGGGTTATTCCAATAGTTCTACATTCACAGGTCCCATATAATAAAGTTGTTTATTATATACTCATGTTTTTGAGTGTTACGCAGGCGATATTCAGAAACCACATCGCAGAACCAGCCGTTCTGTGAAGTTGTGACTCCGCATCCACGTGGTCACAACTATTAAAATCAGACTATCTGAGGAGAGGATCATTAATATTCATGAGACAGACAAAAAAGAGAGATTTATGTCTTCGGGATAACATAAGTTCAAATAAAAAAGCCAGGAAAAGTGTCAAATATGGGACCTTTAAATCAGAATTGACTAATATATTTAGACAAAGTTAATGTATGACTAATATAAAAAAAAATGGAGAACTTTTTTTCTTATCGGTATAAGGGACAATGTCAGTTCTGTCATGGTGTAGCCACCAACTTGAACATAAAATGTACATCTTGAGAGACCAATGAATAATTCTTAAGAAGTTTTTGACTTTCTCATGTTGCCAACCCAGACCCGCCACTGACCCATGAATAAATTGGTATAAAACATACCCAGCCCTATGGATGATGGTGTTCTCTCTTCTTAAAACACACAAAAAAAAGAGTTTCCTTCCAAAATAAGACACCTCCAATTTTTTTTTTCTTTTAAAGACTCTTAACAATCCCCTTCACGAACCCCCTGACGTGATGTGATCATTTTGGAATGAAGCTTTTCACGTGTAGCCGCTGTAGTGATGTGCTTGTCGGCGGTGTCCGTGCTCTCCGAGGTAACGTGTGCTCTGTTTGTCTTGTAGATGTTTTCCCCTCCTGTTAGCAGCGGAAAGAACGGGCCGACCTCCCTGGGGAGCGGACATTTCTCCAGCTCAAGTACGTCAGCGTCCTCCTTTCTTTTTTTTTTTTTTTTGTCTCTCTTCTACTCTTCTTAAATCCCCTCTAAGCGTTCTCCTCTCCTTCCTCTTCCACCTGCTTTGCTGCTGCTGCTTCGCTTGCTGTTTGAATTCTCCTCTTGTGCGGGTTACCATGTACTGTACATGCATTCTTTTTGCTTTGTGAATCACTTTTTTTTATTCTAAGGACACTTGCAGGATTTTAACATGCTTGTATTTTTTCATATATATATCTGGTTGAGCTGCATGCAAAAATGTGATTCATGCATCACATGTTGTGAAAACCCTCAGGTTGTCTGATCTGGTTGTATGACGTTTATTATAAGAGTGTGTTTTTTCCACTCACCTCTCGCTCAATTTGGAAAATTGAGCGAGAGGTGAGTGGCTCTCAGTGCAATTATTAAAAAATTCATTATGAAATGTTTGATTTGAATTCAAATAATCGGCTCAAGAGTTTTTACTACTATTTTCCTCGGCGGATTAATACAAATGTGCGAGCGTTTTCCAGCAGCAGGGGCAGTGTGTGTGTTTGTGTGTGTGTGTGTGTGTGTGTGTGTGTGTGGGGGGGGGGGGATTGACTCCGAAATAGCTGCAGCTACATCAGGCTTTGGCTCGCAAAGACAGGGCTTGTTAGCCGGATCAATTTACTGTTGGTTTTGCTCTCAATGTGGGATTTGTCGACAATATGAAAAAATACAGAGTGTTGATAGTAGGATGCCACACTGAGCCGGAGCCTTTTTTTTTTTTTTTTTAAACAAATCTTCTTGGAAAATGGAGCGACTTTGCTTTAAAAAGTTCAGTTGAAAATAAAAAAAACTGCAAAGCATCATCAGTGTTTGACAATGGCAACGCACGCCCAGTAATTATTCACTTGAAGGGAATAAAGAGGATGTGTGTGAGGTGTTCCACGCACCTGATACACACCTGTTCGCTGCTTCCTGCTACACATGATGGGAAATAACGTGTTTTATACCAGCATCGTTGCTATAAATAATACCAACGATAATAATATAATGCAGCCACTATGTGATTTGTTTTTTTTTCTTCTTGTTTTCTTTTTTTTTTTTAATTTTGGGACAACATGTTTTGTTTTTCAGCTTCTCGGGTTCATTCCTGAAGGAGACTTCCTGTTTTTCTGATGTGCTGCTCTCATTCTTTCCTGCTTGTGTGTGTGTGTGTGTGTGGATCAGTTCACTGGGTTTTTCTACATCGGTGGTGTTGTTGGTATTGAATGTCAGTAAGAAAATTCAGTCAAGGAGAGAGTGGAGTTTGTAACGAGTTATTAATGCATTCACTCAACTGTTGATCCAGTTCATTCATTCAGTCACCGAGTTTGAAACAAATCTTATTTTATCTGCTTTTAACACGTTACTGAACTAGCAGCCAGCGATCATAATGGAAACTTTACCAGCTTGAACCGTGATGAAAAACTCACTCCAGTGTCACGCAGGTGTTTTGGCCCTCGGTGTTTGCCGTCCACTCTGTACTGTGAACCCTCGCTTTACTGGAGGTTGGAGAAAGTTTAAAAGGCCTCTTGTTGGCTTCGCCTTGCCAGATTGGATCATGAACCCCAGTCGATATTTTTGATATAGTGACAAATATGACGGTAATATATTGATATATATTATTTTTATTGTTCCTACTGGTACTTGATGCAGTTTGATGAATGACACTTATCACAGTTAGTGAAGTAAAACAATTACCATTTAATGGTGAAGATAGAATATGTGAAAAAAAGGCATTATATAGTGTTTCAAAATCACAGTTGCAACGCGCACACACACACACACACACACACACAAAAACAAATCAGCCATCAAGCGATTAGCGCCATCATATCATGACGTAACTCGCGTCATTGTCGTTCTTGAAGGGGAATTTGAGTTGAGGTAGCTGAACTCAAACTTAGTGACTCCATAGCTAACTCGCCTTATTTGAACTTGATGATTTCATGTAAATCCTTCCCCTCTTCCGCGGTCACTCTGCTTCTGTGATTCTATAATGTTTGATAATCAATATCTTTATTGATGTTGATAATCAGCCTTTTTCTTTTTTTTTTTTTTTTTTTTTAACCCTGCAGCATTGCTGTGGAGGGAATGTGCATCTACAGCGTGGATTGTGTGTAACCGCAAGCATTCACCTTTAAAAAGTCTTCGATTCACTGATGTATTTTTTTTTTTAATTATTTTTCACTCATGTTGAATAATTCATCTCTTTCTCAATGTACTGTTCAACTTTAATGAATGAATAAGTTTAAAATAAGAGTTTTTGTAACACTTGGTAAGTGACAGAAGTTTTGCCAGTCGATCACGTTTAGTGACCGGATAACTCAGAAGAAGCCTAATAATGGATGTGATTTTATAAATTGGCATCAATCACATAGTGTGTTGCAGCGCTGCAGGTCCAGGTGTTGACTGAAAACTGTCAGACGACCCAAGATGTATTGCAAGATTTTTTTTTTATTATTATTAGAATAAAACACAGACTGACGCCCTTATGTCTCTATTTGCGTTGCTGTGATCACACTGTCCCGTCCATGCCTGACATCATCTGGTCTGATCAGGCTCTGCCCGTCAGTTTTGTTGTTTTTTTCCTGTTTGATACCTCCGCTGGAAGGTTTTCACAGGGAACGCCCGGGTGGCTCCCGCCTGTGTCGCTTCGCCTCCAAAACGGCGTCGGGGAAGCCATTTTGTTTGTTGGCTGCAAAACAGAGAGAGAGACGCGGGGAGGTGTCTTCTTTGTGCGCCGCGTCGCGTTCGCCTCGCCGTCGTCGTCGTCGTTGTCGTTTGTGCTGCGCGGCCGCGGCGCCGTCGTTCGCTCCCGTGCAGCGCATACAAATGTGAAACAGGATGACAAGTGCTGCGATCTTAGGGGAAAAGGAGGGAGGGAGGAAAAAAAAAAGAAAAAGCTTTTTTTTTTTTTTTTGTAGAATTAGTAGCGTCTGTTAGGCCTCGGTTTGCTGGTTTCCATGTGCTGACTCCAATCATTTTCAGATTGTTTTTTCTCCTTCTTCTTCTTTTGATACAGAAACACACACACACACACACACACACGCGCGCTCCGCTCACCCCTGCTGTGGCTTTCTGCAGGCCTCGGCATTTTGATGAGCTCGGCGCTGTTTGTGAATGCAGCTAATTAGAACCCCATAGAACGGGTTTCCAAAGGGCTGGGGCGAGGCCAGAGGCCGGGACGGCGGCGAGGCTCGACCTCCGTCGGCACGCCGCGTCCAGCGCGGATCCACGGGCCCGGCCCGGGGTGCGGATATCAGAGAGGTTCAAGCATAAATATGCAGGGGGGTTAATTTATCTGTGATAAGGTGTCAACCTCATGTCACTATCGTCTTTATACTGGCTGGATGGCAGAATGTTGTTGGTGTTATTAAGTCAAGTGGCTCAAATTGTGTCTATGTAGATGTTAAAATTCCTTAAAATCAAATTACTAGGGCTGTCTTATGCTGATTACGAGACGTGCCTGGATGAGAGAATTTTGATTGATTTTTTCAGAAGTCAAACCACTGCAGGACGGATACGTTTTTTGTTTTTTTGTTTTTTTCTAAAACGTGGCTTTCATCCAAGTTAAGGCAGCCGTCGTGTTTGCTGTCAATCAAACGCGGATCGGGTGCAGGTTGACCCGTCACTCTCTGCTTTATCATCGGCCATTAGAGGGAAGTGGGTCAGATTGAATTTCATTTGGTGAGAACCGGTTCCTAATTTCACTGAAGTGATGAAGTGAACTTTTTTTTTTTTTTTTTTTTAACCATAACTTCAGTTTGATGGGGTTCATGCTGTATTCATAGTGACATGACAGCAGGTTGGCTGATGCACAGGTTCTTTCTGCCGCTGAATGAATGAAGACGACCTCTAAAGCAGTTTAAAAAAAAAAAATAAAAAAATTCCCATGAGATGGAAACAACTTCTGTTGAATGAGTCCTGACTTGGTGCACATTCAGCTCATGTTGCTGATCAGCTGTTTCCTTTTTTTGGGATAATGCGTGTGTCTCTGTCTCTGTCTCTGGGCAGAATGAAACATGCTCTGAACTAACGGATATGAAAGAACAAGGACAATCCGCCCAATTGAAAAGCGTTTCTTCAGACCTCTCTACATTTATAAAATAGATATGGATGTGATTTGTGACTTTGGGCTATACAATCAAAACTATTGACAGTGTTCCCTGTTCTTGCCATTGGATTATTAATTTTGTGGCAGGCGTCATTTTGAGCAGCACATATTGTTGTTCTTTATTTTTCATGCATGACTAGGTCTTAACCCTATATTTTGTGTCTGTGTTCCCAACACTTGTACACTAAAAACTCACTGGCATAATAAAATCATTAAAAAACCCCACTGGCAATCGGTATGTAACCGTATACCATGCAGCTTTATATATATATATATATATATATATATATATATATATATATATAGAGGCCGCCATAGAATGGGTGGGTGGTCTTAAACAAAGTTTGAGTGTTAGCAGGAACACCAGAGACCTAAACATTTACACACAAGCACAGAAAAAGATTTTTTTTTCTTTCATAACAGGGCCCCTTTAAACATGTGCATGAAAATTCAATAAAAACATGGCTAGTGGTTGGAAAAAAAAAAAAAAATTCTTGCAACTGGTTCAAACTACATATGTAATAATGTTTGAGCATGCCCTCTGTATGTAAAAAAAAAAAAAATACTAGCGTACTGTATTAAAAAATTATTTTCACATACAATAACTTTTCCTAGTGTATATAATCTAAACTTGGTTAAATTTGGATGTAACAAAGAATTACATGAGAAAGCCTATCAAGCAGATGTCTGATGCCAGTGTGATCCACTGGGATTTACATGTATCAAACACATTTCCTCTTTTTTTGGTTTCCATATATTAAGTGATTTTTTTTTTTTTGCCACACAGATACTCACAAACACAAAGAACGTAGTTCCTAAATCCTTCTGGGGGAAAAAGGTAGCCAAACTGGGGTAGAGGAGACAAACATCTACAGCCAAATTAGGCCGTTAAGAAGGATAAAAAAGCAGGAGGCACATGTACATCGTGTAAAACAACCTGTCACATGCATTAAAAAAAAAACAGGTTTTAGGATTTTGAATTATCTGATGCGTGTGAGGATTTGGAGTCACATGCAGGGGTTGAATTTTCAAAATGACAACCTTCACAAAACGCTGTGAATAAATTTAGGTTTTTCGCCACGTTTCATATTAAGGACCTATTTTGGGGGATAAATTCACCTTAAGACACAAAAGCGCTCTAAACATAAATGTCTCACAATTCCCCCCCCCTGCCCCCCCTCCCCCCCGTGATTCCTGGGTGACACACTCAGCCCACGGTCATCACCGAAACCAGGAAGTGGATTAGGCGTTTTAATTATTGGGAGATTTTGTCGTCATTGTTGTTTTATTTCAGGATCATCCCTGGGAAAAAAAGAAAAAAAAAGAGAATGCACACTTCAAACTCCGCGTGTGTTTCTAATCTCCTCCTGGATGAAGTGAGCGGCTCCACTCCGCCTGTCAACCGCCGCCACTCGTCTATTTCAGGTCTTGGCTGGTTTTGCTGTTTTTTTTTTTTTTCCTTTTTTTCCTTTCTAACACTGTTATAACCTCTCAGATGCGCTGTTTGTATCCCTGTCAACGGTGCTGGAAGGGGACCGAGGTGTGTGTGTGTGTGTGTGTGTGTGGGAGAGAGAGAGAGCGAGAGTGTGTGGAATAGTGTAAATGTGTATGTTCGTAAGAGAATGAGTGTTGAGCATATAAAAGTGCTCCTGAGAGATTTAAAGAGACTTTTTTTTTTAATATGCGTGTGAACAAGTGAGCATATGCCTGTGTGTGTGTGTGTGTGTGTGTGTGTGTGTGTGTGTGTGTGCGTGTGTGTGTGTGTGCGCGCAGTTGGGACCAAATGTTGGTGGAAGGAGGGCGAACCATCTCATCCTCGTTGCCATGGAAGTTGGAAGTTGGCAACAAGAGATGGATGAAATGTTTCCTAAAGAGTCAGCAGAAAGAAACAACAGAGAGAGGGATAGAGGGAGGAGAAGTTAAAGCAGGGAAGAAAGGAAGAATCTGAAAAAAAGAATAGAATAAAAGGAAAGAGAAAAGTAGAAAATCATTTCTACACATACATGTACCTGTATGGGTACACACTGTATATAGGTACACAGATTGAAGTACTACTACTGTAGTTGCAGCTCTGTGGATATCAAAATACCATTATTCTGAATAAAGCTTGGTGGGTCTTTATGCTAATAGTCTTGATTGGATTATTAGATTTCCTTCCCATGTAAACTGTGGATTTGGATTTTTCTAATCCCTCAAACTTGGAATCTGATGTAAGAAACACGCCGATCACACGTGTTGCATATTAATGAAGCTGTTGCATGAGCTACAATAGGTATGACAAGAAGCTGCCACTGGGTCTATGAGATATAGGAGACATATTGTTTATTTCGCCTCTATGTGGATATAAATAAGCAGGAGACCTGCAAATATATGCACCTCAATTTAGCCTCTGTGTGGGATATATTATCATATGCTGTGTATATGCAACATATGTGTGTGTGTATAGGTTTATTATGTGCATATATCCTCATATAGGTTCTTCTCATGTGGGGAAGAATGGGTAAATTAAGTAAGGACAAGTAAAGACAAAACATCCAAACCAATAATTAGTGTCTCTTAATAATCTAAATACTCTCTGACTTATGTATCCTAAGATGATTGGTTGGTACTGAAGATGGGAATCTTTTAAAAAGTCTATAATTATTTTCTCAAACAGCTGGGCATTGCCTTTTTTTTTTTTTTTTTTTTTAGCAAAAGTGACTCAGACCACAATAATTAGCGCATTTGTTGGGGGACTATTTTCAGGTTTAGGAATAATAAACACGCTGTGTTCTCATGAGTATTTACAGTATTAGAAGAGTGTAGGAGTGAAAACAAAATGCAGCGGCGTTTAATAGACAATAAGATACAAGATGAATTTATAAATGGTGCAGTAATCATCAATAATAATCAAGGTGTTAGCATGCACATTTTGCAGGATTATTATGTATATCTCAGATGCCTTGCAGGTTCAAGTCCTAGGGTTGGGGCCTTTATGTGTCTGCACTGGTTCTATGTAGCTATGAGTGTGTGTGTGTGTGTGTGTGTGTGTGTGTGTGTGTGTGTGTGTAAATGGTGTGTGTGTGTGTGTGTTAGTTGACCTAACTTCTGTAATGTGCTGGGATTGGCTCCAGCAGACTAATGTGACCCTATGAGGAATACGCAGGTATAGAAAAAGACCGACTGACTGACTGAAAGCAAACTAAATAATTATAGTTTAATCTACAATTTAAAAAAAAAAAATTGGTAAGTGATGTTTTTTTTGTAGCAAAAGTTGCAGCTTCTTATATGTGAGGACTTGCTGCTGCCTATTGTGTATATATATATATATATATATATATTACAATGTTTATTCTTTAAAAACATCAACTCACATGTAATTATCCTCTTCAATTTTATTTTTGACTTCCACCTCTTCTTCCTTTTTCTTGTCAAAGCCAAACGTATCCAAAAAACAAAACAAAACGGCAGCTCGGTTGCCTCTGCCAGCGAGGCTTCACACGTCAACAGAGAAATTTGGGCGAGGGTAGATACAGCCCCCGATGGCACGCCTGATTTTTGTTCCCCCTAATTGGCATAGCTTATTAAGTCACAGTTCACACTGGATGAAAAAAAAGAGGGGCTGCTTTAATAATATCCCCTCTCCCGTTTGATTTGATGCACTTGTACCGAGACAGATAACGCGCTCCAACGCGGCGAGCGACGCCCCCACCGCCACCCTCTTGTCTCTATTCAGTCAAAACTGCCTCCGTTACGCCCGTCACTCAAACCCGCCCGGGCTGAGCGCTTTCAAAATAGCGACGCAGCGCGGGAGCCAGTTGCTTAATACCTTCAACCTCCCACCTTCCCTCTGCCTCCAAGGCTGTTAAATCGTCTTGTTTCCCCAGCAAGAGCGACTCACAAAAACACCGAGCATGCTCTTAATTGTGGTGCGGATTAAGGATTAATAGGCGTTTTTAGCCATAACGGCAAATATTATTAGCCCCATTTGCTTTTCTAATGCTAATAATGACTCCGCTAATAATGGCAGTGATTTCAAGGTTAACGTCTGTGAGAAGCCGGCGTGGATTTGTGTGTGTTTTGTTTTTTTTTTCTTCCCCCTCAAAGCTCAGGAGATTGACGTGCCGTTTGCTTCGGCGGGCCGACTCCAGACTCCATATGTTTTCCCAAAAGACGATGCCGAGATGTGCTGAGCTGGGCTGTGTTGGAATTTGTTTGGTTTGGCGTGTTTGACTCGAGTTCAATCGAGATAAGTCGTTTTAGTTTGGCGCGTTTTTAGGATTTACATCCAGCAACAGCTTTTTACCTTTACTCCATTAATAGGAGAAACTCTAAAAATGTACTCATGTTCCCGTATGATAGTACACATCACTGGAGTTTATTATTGTGATGATATTTTGTACTTTACTACTTTTTTACGTTGCATTTAGCTGCATTTTCACACACTTTTGAACATTTTGCACTGTTGTCCATGACTGAGGAACTTTGCGAAAGTGTCATGAGCATGAGTGAAATTATGAAAAATAACGTAACGTCTATAATCAGACAGTGTGTGTGTGTGTGTGTGTGTGTGTCTGTCAGAGTGCTTGCACCTTTGTGAAGCACCCCATTATATGTGTTATATGCCTCAAATTTCTTTTTTCTTTATTCCCTCCATGTTTGTGAAGTAAGTGGAAAGGAGTGTCCCTCCAATACACCAAAAAAACATGTCCTTGTCCTTGTAGTATACAAAAACAGGTATAGGTGTGTGTGTGTGTGTGTGTGCGTGCGCCTTTTCTGGCTTGTGAAGCACTTCATCATAAGTCAACTAAATGTGGACAGACTGTCAGTGTTTAATTGCTGCTCTTCATCTCAAGCTCTTTGCTGCAGTCAGGAGTGACTATTCAGAGGCATCTGTTGTACACCTGCAGCAGGTTACTGGTCTGATTCCCACACGAGCATGTGGATAGCTCTCACTAGCTATTGTAGTGGAAACATGAATATATTTCTATCACGGCAGTGTGGGTTGGTAAGTCTGCCACTTTGGTCCAGACTGAAATATCTCAACAACCTTTACACATCACAAGTATAGACAATCAAGGTCCTCAGAGGTGAAAGGTCAGCTTTGGTAACACCCTTCATCAGCAAATCAAGGCACTCATACTGTCAAGCATCTTATCCGCTAGATGGATTTGTCACAATATTTAGCACTTACATGTTTCCCAGATGATTAATCCTGTTGACATTAATGATCCCCTTCAGTGCACCAACGAGGGTGAATTTGTGCGTTAAAAGTCAAATGTCTGTTGGATGGATCGCAGGCTATAGAAGGATGAAAGCTAGATAAAGAGAAGGGAATAAGGGCTTGTGTCGCGTACGACGCAGTGTTTCCCACTCATGGACCAATCTGTGCCGCAGCGCCACAGAATGACAACAGAGTGCCACCAACTGATTCCGCCTCTTTTGTAGTTCAAGATTCTGTCATTCTTGGTCAATGGGGCTTTATAGTTTAAATCAACCAAAGATTAGATTTTCCTTTTACCTCCAAATAAATATGTTGCTGAAATACCCCCAAAAAACCCCACTTACACTAAACGCTGAGCTTGTTGCCTACTTGACTCGTTTGAAAGGCGTGCGGCTTCACCGTGGCTAGCACGAACGCCTTCTCCTCAGTTATTAGTGATCTTTCTTTCTCTGGCTCAGTCGCACAATCCGCTAATTTCCTGTCTTTTCCGATCAGGTAACGGTTGCTGAATCACTCCCCCCTCCCCCCTCTACCACCTACTCCTCGCCCCCCCGTAGAGAACGTGGTTTTTTAGCTCTCCGGATTCGGCGTGTTTTGGCGGCCCGCAAACAGCCCCCTTCTCCGCGCGCCGCGGTCGGTCGGTGACGTTGACAAGGTGTTGTGTGTGTGTGTGTGTGTGTGTGTGTGTGTGTGTGTGTGTGTGTGTGTGTGTGTGCTTTGCCGGCTCGCTCCCCGCACCTGTTCGCTCGCACCGGCGGTGGCGGCGGCGGTGGCGGCACAATCGCAGTCACCGAGCCTAATTACCCGGTCCTTAAAAAATAAAGAGACAGGGAGCGTCAACCAGTCTGCCTGGCAATTACGGTGGCGCTCAACACATCTCCGCAACAAACACCACTCCAATTAGAGGCAGCCAACTTATTCTAGGAGGCGGCGGCGTGCGTGCAACCGTGCATGTGTGTGTGTGTGTGTGTGTGTTTTTATGCTTATAAGTGCAAGCTAAATTGTTTCGGGGGTATAGTGTCACCATTGAAACGTATGCATTTGTCCACATGGCGTGTGTGTGTGTGGCAGACGATGGGGGTAAAACCGTGGCTAAAACGAAGGCTGAAGGTGTGCATTATGGGAAATCGGCGGCTGCTTGATTGAGAAGACGAGAGGTTGATGACGTGAGAGTAGATAATTGGACTGGCGCCTTCGTCCTCTTACTTTTCCTCCTCCTCCTCCTCCTCGTTGCCATTTTGTTCCCCCAGTTGCTCTGACTCCTCCTCATCCTACCCCGACCCACCGATCTGATTTCTGTCTCATTCCTCCGTCGCTCTCTCCTTTCTCCGCCCTATGTCTCTTCCTCCCTCCCTTTCTCTCTTCACCTCATCTTCCTCACGCCTCCGTTTCTCCTCCAGCTTCTTCTCCCTTCACTGTTTTCCCTCCATTCACCGCTTCTTCTTCTTCTTCTCCAAAGACGGGGGTTTCTAAAATTAGCCTCCCATCAAGGCTCTTTGGCTACTTTCTGTGCAAAACATCCTGCGATTGAGCGGCGCGTTCTGTTTTTTATTCATTTTTTTTTTTTTTTTACTTTGTATTTCCTCGCTCCCTCCAACATTTGCTGTTTCTTCCTGCCCTAGGGTTAGGGTTAGGGTTAGGGTTAGGGTTTGCTGCTTTAAATCTGACCTGAAAGCTGCTTGTGTTTTTCAGCGTGAGGTAAAAGCACTAACTGTGTGGTCGCTATTAAAGTTTTCATACCCCCTAACGTGTTATACTCACATTTTAAAGCACAAAACTCCAACTTGACTTAGTTTTACATTGCTCTCTTTCAAGCGCCTAGCTGCACATGTTGTTTTGCGGTTCTGTGTGTGTGTGTGTTTGTATGTCATAAATATTCACGAGCATCTCTTCTGAGCTGATTTTCCCTTGGAGGGCTGCAAAGCCTGGGTGTGACGGTGGGGGTGGACAGGTGGAGCATGCTGGGAACCTTCACAGGTGGAGGGAGCTACTGCATGGTATCACAAAATCAAGGGGGCACAAACCAGCCGTGAAACAAATACCTTCTATATCCAGGCTGTGTGCATAGCTCTGGGACTTATCTTGCTGTTTTAGCATATTGTTGGCTGATGGAGCTAGCTGGTTTTTGACACTTTTTTTTTACAATTAATAAACAGAAATAGCCTAAAGATTATGCATGTATAAGCCATAGTGTGGAGAGAAAAGATAAAAAAAAAATTACACAAATTCACTCTATCATCTTTTTCAGCTTGTAGGACCATTTTGTGGCACCAATTGTTTTTTGATGCCGCGAGTGGCGATAATGACCTGACCTCCATGTGTCCCATGTACTCCAGTTTCATACAGAACGGCCATATTTTGATTGGGCATCCCTTGCTATTATGCTTAAGAATGACTGAATGATGAGAAATACATAGCAGGAAAACGCATTTTTCAAATGCATATCTCTGCGTGTGTTGAAGCCAGGTGAGCGCTGCAACGATTAGGGGATTCAACATGGAGCTGGGGGATGAATCAAGACGCGACCTGGTCTGGCACAACATGGACATTTTGTGCTCATCACCTAGAACGTTCTCACGTGGCGATGCGTTTTGCATTTTTTTTTTCCCATCGTCCCCGTTTGCTTGGATGTACGAGACAATTGGAGCATGAACCATAGGCAGGTCGGCCCAACTACTGGCCGTCAAATAAATGCCCATCAAGCCAGCGGGGTCAACAAATGCAACGGAGGCTAAACAGATGCAATGAAGATATAAGGCCGGTTTGCTAATTAGAGGTCAAAACATCATTTCTCTTTGTGCATTTATAACTGAGTAGCCTAATTTATTTTATTTATTTATGAAAACCATATAAACATATGGCGTGCCTAGCTAAGACATGTAGTGACTAGGCCACGTTAGATGAAGCGAGTGAAAACTGAGCACAAACTGCCTGTACGGTTCATAGGGGTTAATTATTCCGCAGCGTCTGAGAAAACGGGGAGGGGGAAGAGGAGGGGGGATACGATAAAGATGGCGAGGGGGGGGGGAAATCACATTTCACTGGACACCACTGGAGAAAATGCAGCGATGCATTCTTCTTCCAAATATGTTACTTTTTAAAGCTGTTCAGCTTGCGTCAAAACGAGACTAATCAATGCTTTCATAGCATATTCTACATTCAAAACATCCTGTTTCCTCCCTCATGTTCATCCTCCACTTCCTCCACTCCTTCCTCTGAACCTTCCCACTTGAAGTCATTACCCTCAAACTGAAATGGAGCTAGAATGGAACACGGATTTTACAATATTAACGTGTGTGTCGGGTGTTTAATGTACAAATGTGACATGAATCTTCACAAGGCTGAGACCGGTGGGTTAAACCATCTGGTCCAGAGTTAGGTGTGGCGTGAAGGAGGGAAGCTGCACAATGGTTCATCCCAGCTTTTGTTTTATTCTCAGATTTTGGCAGCGCTGGCACCAGGAGTGGCACTGCCAAGTCCCTGTGTGTGTGCGTGCATGCGTGTGTGTGTGTGTGTGCGGGCGTGTGTGTGTGTGTGTGTGTGACACGGCGAGATATTTTCCAACCCTCACCCCCCCTTTCCACACATATTCAAACACACTGACATACATGCTCAAGCTCGTGCATGCAGGCGGGTACGCAGGCATGCAACACGCACCAATGCATGCACGCGTGCACGCACACACGCACATGCACGCACGCACACGTGCACGCACGCACACGTGCACGCACGCATGCGTGCACCCACGCACGCACGCATGCACACACAGACTGTAAATTGTCTGGAACACCCCTAGTGCCATCTGGTCGTTGACGGGCCAGACAGAGTGTATATGTGTGTGTGTGTGTGTGTGTGTGTGTGTGTGTGTGTGTGTACTGTAAGTGTGTGTGTGCATGGGGAGAGAGAGAGACAGACACACAAAATGGAGAAGAGGAGAAGAGTGTGCATACGTGTTATTGGTTTGTGCAAAAAAAAAAGCTGAAAAAATGTATACTGTCCAAAATGCACACATTCTCATACACACACACACACACACACACACACACACACACACACACACACATATCAGCTGAAAATGTTTGCCACCATCGCTTGGCTGTATTTGTGTTAATTTGGACCTCCGTCCTCCATGGTTGGTGTTTCGGTGCTAGTTTATTTCACAAAGTCCTAATGTGTTTTTTGTATTGTGGAGTTCTGCTTGATTCCTTTGTAAATACTGCTGAAATGAACCTGGAGCAGCATACTGATGCATGTTGTTATCTCTGCCTGACCTTTGACCTATTATTTTGTGGATTTATCCTCTGGTGAGTTGAGGTGACCGAATATGAGACATCACATGTCTGTTGGGTTTTTAAACTCAATCAGCAAATCAACCAATAACAACACCCTGTTATTGGAAAAAAATGCAATATTGGATAAAACAGGAAACAGCATTGGCTTTAAGGTAACACTTCTTTTTAATGATTGTTATATGTGGGGATGAAGTTAAAGGAGCCATCATCTGGTTTTATAGGGCACTCTTCTTCGAGGCTAACGCCGTATTACCCTGCTTGTCGCCATCTTAAGCGTGAGTTATTGCCTCAGTTAGGCTGGCTGTACTGAGTTAGGTTTTAATAGCAGTTTAAATGAAGCCAAGGCTTAGGACGAACTAAGTTTTACCTGCTGTCACAATGTAGGCAGGTCACACTTTGCTTCAGGCTGCCCTGCAGTTTTAATGCTGAATTAACTGTGGCGGCTGTGGAGGAGGAAGGGGCTTGTTTGGTTTAGCCGAATAAGAACCCAGATGTAGATATTGAGAATAGAGAATTGATGTCATATTCCATAACTAAAATAGAAAAGTGTCTTTGTCTGTGTGTCTGTCACATCTATTTGTTAAAACGTTCATTTGGTAGAATGTTTATACAGTAAGATGCTGAAATAGTATAATTGTCAACTGTTAGGTTGAGTGCCTGTTTAAAGGCCTTAAAGCAGCCATGGCCAAGACAGTATTGCTTATGAGAAAGTTGGGCCGTACTTTTTTTGGTTATATTTTCATGCAAAGGCAAATTTACCTCCAACCAGTCAAAACTCCAGACCAGTAGGATTGAATTGTACAGTAAAATCTGTCCACCTGATTGGTTGGCCGAGCTGTCCGTCAAAAGGGCTAAACCATAATCAACACCTTGCTGGAAGATTACTGTGTAGAGGGAGGAGCATGGGGCCATTCAAGTGTTTGGGTGAAACTATAGGAAATAAAGGAACGGTCACAAATCGAATTAAAATTCTCACGATTACAATATCAGTATCTTGCTCAGGAGAATCCACCTCTAACCTTGATGCTGTTCATGCCTTTATGCTCCAGGGGAACTCCACCTCTCACCCTGACAAGTGTTAGCGGTTTGCACAGGAGAATTCAACCTTTGACCTTTGACATTATTACTGCCTTGCTCAGGGAAACCCGACCTCTGACCCTGACGGTGTCGGTGCTCTGCTGAGGACGAATGAGCTGCAGACCGAGAACCTTTCATTGATAAAACTGTGAAATTGGCAAATGCATGTAGGGAAGGGAAGCTAAGGAGAGGACTGCGAGTCAGAGCTTGACTGTGTGTGTGTGTGTGTGTGTGTGTGTGTGTGTGTGTGTGTGTGAGACACATGCAGGTTGACCTGAGGAGACCAGACCGCTTCTTCCTCATTGGCTAAATAACATCTGGCAGTCTGAGTGTGTGTGTGTGTGTGTGTGTGTGTTTGTGTGTGTGTGTGTGTGTGTGAGAGATACCACATTGATCTCCCCTCTCACATTCCAAACTGTCAGGACTCCGAGTAGCAAGAACTCCTCACTCCAAACATTAGTCTCTCTCTCTCTCTCCACCTCACTCTTCCCCTCTTTTCATCCTTTTCTGTTCTCTCTCTTCATATTATCCGCCTCTCTCTCCTCACGCTTCACTCGTGCCCTGTTTTCGTTCAGTCTCTGAATGGAGAGGCTGTGACTGAACGCGGCCCGTTTCCATTTGTCTATCGATCGAGCGTTGTGTAACGTGAGCCGGCATCATAGCACCTAGACTTGTTATAAAGATATATTCCAATCTCACTCAAGTCTCAATGACGTGAAAAGAAACACTTTAACACAAATGTTGAAGAGACGTGTGATGAAATAAAAAAGAAAAAAGCAGAGTGGACGTCCCCACACAGACTGTGGAGCAGTTGGACGGTCGGGGAGCTGCTCGCAGTTTTCACTTGTTGCTTTGTTGTAATGTGTCAGATGAGACAAACAGGCCTAATATTTAAGAAAAGTAGGATTTGTTCGAAGTCTGGAGACTGTAGTTTGGGCTAAGTTTCTTGGTTTGCTTGGAAATGTGCACTGATGAGTCTAGAATGAGTTGACTTCAGGTGCTAAAACTATAAAAATGCTCCATTTGGAAAAAAAAAGTGGTCTTAGTCCACTTGACTCTGCAACAAATGACAAACTCTGGTGATCCGTTCCTGTTCTAACTATTTGAGATGCATCATGGGAGGACATAGTAATTAATTCATTTGCTATTTGTTTGGAGATAAACGTGATGAGACGTCAATCGGACCAGTTTTGGTTATCTATTTATCTCTAATCTTCTAAACCGGCATCACCACAGGATGTTTAAAAAAAAAAATGGCGAATCTCCGCGGCCGTTTGTCTGATTTGACAGCTTTGTGTTTGCAATAACCGCAGGCAGCAACCTCAGCTTTCACGCTGCGTTGGTAGCCTCAGGTTAACAGGACGTTTAAGAGGATATTAGTTAGTTATCTGTTTTTTTTTTTTTTTAATTCTACCTCCCGAGTTTCCTCTTTTCCTCACATTTTCCAGGCTGCCGCCTGTTGGACGGCCGTCCTCCGACAGCTTGAAGCCATTCGTAAGACCAATTATCCAATAAATGCGGCTTTATGAAGTTGTTTCCCGGCTGCTGTGTTCTTGGAAGGCAGAGGTGTATATCAACAAGATTTATAACACCGGAGCGTTAAAAGAATAATCACCATTTGGAAGGGATGTGACGCCTACTGCTGCAAAAACAAACATAAAACACTGTTTTGCATTATTCATTATCAGGGTTGTCAATCCAAAACTAAAAAGTAAGTGCACGGTAAGTTTAAAAAAAAAAAATGTATTGGAAGTCTCGATACACTACATTTCTATTATCACTCTCATATTTAATTGTTGGGACTAAAAAGAAACAGCCCTGAGACAGAAGTGTGTGAACTGCTGTGCACACACACACACACACACACACAGATTCCCACATGTCAAATTTTCAATTCAGTTCAATTTTATTTGTATAGCCCAGAATCACAAATCACAAATTTCCCATAATGGGCTTTATGGATGAATGGAATTAATTTGAGGTGTCAAATATTTTCTGGATTTCAATCATTAATCCTGTTGATTAGGGTTTGAAACTTTTACAAAAGCGGTTATTTCATAAATTGCCGTTAGACCAACATATGGCTTTTATGATGAATCCCATGTTGCTGCTTACTTTTAACTCACCTCTAATATTACTTTTTCTAAGTTTTCGTTATTTAAAGATTGCGATCCTGCTCCGTGGGGACACCAGCTCTTTATTTTACACCACTTGTTGTAGTTGTGGCTTGGAAACAACAGCTGATTAAAAACAGAGTAAGAGTGTGTACGTACGCTATAAGCTGCTGTGAAGGTTTTTTTTGTTTGTTCCTACATATAGAGGCCGATGGGTGCGGCCATTTTTTTTTTTTTTTTTATAAATACTCCAGTCTTGACTGAGGAAGTAGAACTAATTGCCTCAGTGACTCTGTGGCCAGACCAGGAGTGTGTCACTTCAGCACGTGTGTGTGTGTGTGTGTGTGTGTGTGTGTGTGTGTAAGGGGGGGACAAGACAAACCTTGTTGCCCTAAATTAATCATTCCTTGCACCTCTCTGGAAATAATAATAAAAAAAAGTGTGTTTTGGAGGCAGGAATCTGGAACAAAGATCAGTAAATCTTCACCATGAGGCACGGCCATATTTTCAGGAAAACACGCTGCTCCCTCCCTGTTTCCTCAATAAACCCTTTCCGCCATTCAATGAGTGTTTAGGCTGTGGAGTCTTTACCTTTTCTGGTGTGTAGAACGAACCCTGAATTTTTTCGACATAAATTTCCACTCAGCCTCTGCTTGAACTCGGAAGAAACATGTAGAGGATCAAGAGCACGTGTTCTTAACATACAAGGAAACCCGGACAACAAATCTAATTTTAATCGTATTTAAGTAAAGGAGCAATGTGCTGCAAAGATAAGAATTCAAACACAGACAATTATATATTTTGCAGTTGTTTCACATTGATTGACACCATGCACGAGCCAATGGAAGCATGGGGTCAGGGTGAAAGCCAATGAGGACTGACGCCAAAAGTTTGACCCATTTTGATGGACAGCAGTGCGACCCAATGGAAATGTCCTATGATGAAACCGTGCAAATCTGATAGCCAACCACATGTGTCGTGTTTATCAGTTTTTGCAAATAAGACTGAAAAAGGGGGTGTGTTTTAAGAAGTTATCCATCTGTGTCTCATTGGACATTGTACATGTTCATTTAAAGCTTGTATCTGAAGCATTGAGACCATAATATTACCCAGCTCTATTTCAATATAATGGAAACGTACAGAGCAGATTTGCATCCTAGTAGAAAAACATGTTTAACTTTGTGAAAAAAAAAAATTGGTTTTGTTTGGCAAAATTATGGTTACTATGCTTCAGGTCCATCACAGGAAGGAGGGAAATAGGGTGAGTTGCACAAAATAAGGAATTACCCCTCTAAAGTCCTACAGTCCCAGTTGTCTTCCTGTGTCCATACAACATTTGTTCATATCGGACTGTGTTTGTGTTCCTTTACGTTGCTGTAAGTGCAAATTCATGCTACCCCCTTTGTGTGTGTTTGGACACGTCTTTGCGTTCATCCTAAACGCCGGATGGGGTAGGGGGTCAGCTCTCTACGCGAGACAGCCAGGTTGTTTTACACCAAACTGTGAAAACCTGTCGTCGTGCACAGGGTCATTGTCAAGTTGAAACAGGAAAGGGCCTTTCCCAAAACTGGTTGGTAGCACACTATTGTCTAAAATATCATTGTATCCTGCAGCGTTAAGACATTTAGTGGACCGAAGAGGTTGGAAACTCAACCTAAAGTGAGTGGACAAGGGAGTCCGAATATTTTTAGACCATGTAATATATTTACTTAGCGCATAGCGGCTTTTTCCAGCCACTATTCTATATGCAGATGTGTGTGTGTGTCGTAACGTGTGAGCCGCATGTGCACAGACGGTCTCATTTGGCAGCCTGTCTGCAAGAATGTAACCTGAGATTTACACACACACACACACACACACACACACACACACACAAGCACACTCACAGGCGTTCCCACAAATTCCCCCTCTCTCCCTCCCTCTCTCTTTTTCTCTCTCAGATGTAAACCTTTTGTCTGCCCTCGACCTCTTTTTTTTTTTTTCCTCTCTGTCTCTCCCCCTCAGTTGGTGCAGGTGTTCATCATGAGGCAATAAAACAAGTAGCGACTGTTCTCCATCGTGCAGACCCTCTACCAGAGCCCCGGCCCTGCTGCACATTTCCCTCAGTTCTTTTTTTAATTTGTAGCTCTCCATGCATTAGAAATGTGCATGTTGTGTTTAAGTGTACATGTGAACCCAAAACCGTTTTTTAACACAAGTCTGGGTGTCTTCCCAGGATCCAAACTTAGAAAATATAAATCAGGAATTGCATATATACTACTGATGCTGTAGTATTCGTGAAAACAGTGAAATTACTATTTGAATAATCATAAATAATTTGGACACACACCCAAAGTGCACAAAGTGCTCCTTGTCCATATGTTTTGCTTTTACAATATATAGCCCACAATTTTTGCTTAGATTACATGTAAATTGTGTCTGTGGCAGTTTTTAGAATGTGTTGTGTTCACTGATCGTACTCACCAGCGGGGGAAAGAAGAGTTTAAAACAAGGTTGCAGTCTATATTTGCACGATAGAGGGCTGATATTGTGTTGTGTCGTCACATTATGATACAGAGCACTTACCCGACTTATAAGGGGTTTCCTGAGCTCAAGCCATTTTGTTTTTGAGAGTTTTGGTATTTCTAGACTTTTTGGACTGTCCTGGCTTCTTGCTGAAATAAGGTAATACTGGTTCGATCCAACTCCTCCTCACTGAACCCCTCTTTCTTTTGTGGTGTTTTTTTGGTGGTTGGAAAAACCAACATGAAGGTGAATTAGCGATATCGACTGGACATGGTCAACAGCCACGTCAGCCTGTTAAATTTTCCATAAAGTTCATGTCAAAGTTTTTTTTTTTGTCAAGTTTTCAAACTCATTCCAGTCCCCTGAACTGTGTCCTGGCATGATTTGGAGAACATATTCTATTCTCTTCAGCAGTGATGGTCTCATGTGGTAATATGCTTTAGTCTGTTCAGCAGCTCTACTATACTACTGTACTACTACCATCCTAGACTCTACAGGTGTGAGTCAGACTTTTTATTTTTTATCGATTGTCAATCACTATGCTAAACTCTGATGTTTTGAGCTTGTATTATTGATGTTACATGCTACATTTATAGAACTAAAAGAGAGGCTGAGCAGCAGAAAAAGAAACTACAAGTGAAACCTTGTGCCACATCGCTGCACTCTGAGGCTGTCACAGTAGTTTCATGTGTTGGCACCAATGGGAAATATTCATATTTTAACAGCATTTTTGATACAAGACATGTTAGAGCTTTAAAATCTGTAAATGTTCATGTAAATGTACGTTTAGAGCTGGCGGCATCCCAGAGGCCTGCTGTCTGCTGTCGTCACAGAGTTTGAGGTTTTACCAAATGTGCTGTAGTGGTAGGGGGTGGGTGTATCACTCCCTGTGTGTGTGTGTGTGTGTGTGTGTGTGGCAGATGGAGGCGACAGGGAAAGTGCTGTTTGGTATTAATATGTCCACCGCGGTGCTGTATTCATTTCAAAGTATTAGCCACTATGTGTGGTGCTCAGTCAGCGGGCCAAAGGTCACGTTAAACTGGAGTTTTTGCTCAATCTGCTGGTTGGTTGGTTTTATTGGCCAGTGTTCAGATGTCCGTGATTTGTTTTTGTGTTTGTGAGACCACGTGAATTCAGTTTTTTCTTCTTTTTTTTCAGCAAGGTCATTTGTGTGTTTGTATATATGTGTGTGTGTGTGTGTGTGTGTGTGTGTGTGTGTGTGTGTGTGTGTGTGTGTACACCAGACCATGGTTCTTAATGGTAATAATGTGAAATGTGAAGCAGCAGGTTCTGTTCTTTGTTAACATAATGACTTCAGTTATAGGGTCTGACACGCACGCACACACACACACACACACACACACACACACACACATACAGCCCACTTGGTGTATTTTCTCCCCATGATTTGTAGTAACTCTACAGAGAAAAAACCACCACGCTGACAGAAGTCCCGTTCTTACTAAACGTTTGGATCATACGTTTGCAAAACCCTATTTAAACTTGCATCGTTTCCTCTTCTCCTTTTCTCTATTAGCACATTCCAACCTCGTACAGCAGGCGAGTACCACCTGCTGTTACTGCAAATCTGCATAAATGTGAATTATATAAACCCTGTAGGTCATTGTCATGGATGGATACCAGACTCCAAGATACCATCCGTTCAATTTGGGGACTTTCTGACCAAATACATAACCTGCTATAAATACTCTTTCTCTTTTTTCATTCTGCTCAGACATGCACACTCTAAATTGCGAGATTTAGAAATTCAGACCCAGTCAAAACACTCCTTTCAATAGCGGTGAATGCTATTGGAGGGAGTGTTTAATTCATAATTTATTTGTGTAGTCATTGTCCTCCCAAGCATACAGGGCTTTAATCCAAACACACACTACCTGCCATGTGGAGACGAGTGTTCTAAAAAAAAAAAAAAAAACATCCGGAAGACCGGCAGTCATCTTGTATTTCAATCCTGCCTTGTCTTCCATGAGTGCTGCTGTTGTCATTTTGAATAGCCGAGCGCACACACACACACACACACACACACACACACACACACACACACACATAGACGTGCTTTAATGTGTTTAGAGAGAGCAGCAGAGCACTCCTTCTTGCGTGCCCAGACATGTATTATGTGGTTTTCAAAGGGGAAGCCTTCACTTATGTGTGTGCGTGCGCGTTTTCTGTTGTGTGTGTGTGTGTGTGTGTGTGTGTTTGTGTGCGATGGGTGTGGGTGTTTTCTTGAGATCAGTGCTGTTATAGAGTACGGTGGCTTCTGACTCCACACACACACATACACACACACTCTCCAGCGGGGCCTGTTCTTATTCAAGTGTCACGCTCTGCCCTCCTGACATCTGGTCCCTGAAACCTCTGGTGTCCCCGTGCGTGCGTGTGTGTGTGTGTGTGTGTGTGTGTGTGTGTGTGTGTGTGTGCGCGCTAAAGTGCACGTGTGTCTGTGTTTGATTAACTAACCGTTCCCCGTCTGTGTGACAGACCCTGCCAGTACACTTGTACTTATTGTGGTGCACGCCGCGTAAACTTCAGAGCGTGGATCAATGCAGCGGCCTCCTGGGCCTAATGAGGTCTTTCTGATCATTTAAAGAGTGTTTTTTTTTAAACTCACACACACACACACACACACAGCTGCTGTAGAAATGTTGGAAAGTGAACACATCCTCGCTTAACCCACTTTTTTATATTAGCTTCTGTGTTTTTATTCCTTTCATTGGTCTTTCTGCAACCAACCATGTTCCTGCCCAATCGTATCCTTTTCCTTTAGATTTTCAACTATTACAGCTTCCATATTAGAGACTTAGATAGCCGCTCTGCGTTTTTTGAGCTCTGCTACTTCCTGTTGTTGCACACACATGTTTAAAGTGAGCATTTTTAGCGGCGCACACTGGCAGCTTTCAGGCCCTGAAATCATACAAACATGCAGCTATGCCACAGTGCAGTGGAGTAAAGTAACCTATGTCTTTATCGTGTCTCTGTTAGCACTGGCTGGGACAGAGAATGTTGATAGCATGAAAGTAATGTCAGCAACGTCTCTGAGCCAATAAGCATGCTGTTAATATTGTCCTAAAAACTTTTTTTATTTCATTCTAATAATGTGATGGCAGACGGTTTGATTTATTATTATTATTTTTTCTGTATCTGTTGAATGTTATCTGGAAAAAACCTACAGAAAGATAGAGATAATTTATTGAAACATTTCGGTGCAAGACCTTTATCAAGTAAATGTTTGTGTCAGAGGAGGAAACTAAAATCTTAAATATGTGACTCCAACCAGTGGCTTTGTTGCACATCAATCAATACGTTTTCACTCCTGTGATTCTGGTGCTGATGATTTTAAACAGGAGTGTTTCACATTTTCATTTGGTGATTATAAACCTGTCCACACCCTCGTACAGCAGGTGCCCCGGGGTCATTCTAGGTCAACGCAACCAGGGTTTAGCGGTTCTAGGGTTTAGATTTCGATGTTGACAGCATATTGTTTTTTTTTATTTATTTTTTTTTCCTTGGTGCCGTGCTGCTTCTTTAGCTGCTTTCAGGAGAGCTGCAACTGAATGCGAGAGGATGATAAATCACTCAATAAACCTCTGGACAATTATGTTCATATTATTTCTGTGACAAAATGCTGTGGGTAGTTCAACCAGGGTTTAACCTGTTTAACAAATGCAGCATGTGGGTGTCTTATGAAGACGGGAAATGTTGGTGATTGTGGAGCTGTAGACTGGAAACAGCCTGAATGTTTGGGCCTTCTATTGCTTTATCTCTTGTAATTCTCACCAGCGTTGTGGATTTATTCTCTCCTCCATTTTTTCCTTCATTCAAGATCTTTGTGTTTTGGCCTGCTGGTCAGATTTAAAGGACATCCACCTGATTCTATAGGTTTTCCACAATGATACAATAATGAAAGCAGTCATCATAAACATTGCAGCTGTACATTGCATAAAGGAGTGCATAGTTTGCATTGATTGTGGAGTGGATTTCATTATTTATCACCATATCCACTGGTGTTCTGGTAAATGTGGGACATTTGTACTGTCACAGTCAGAACAGAGTCAAGGTCAAAGGTCAAGTCGGATTGACGATACATTTCCACCCAAGCTGCATATAACTACTTCCTGTTTCTGTTTTCATCACCTCCGGCTGATGTTTCCCTTCCGAGGAACAACGTTTTCTCTCTTTTTTCATCAGCAAAGGTTGATATTTGCATTTTTTTTTTTTTTTTATACGCCAACCCTTTTTCTTCGTCGCTCCACGTTTGTTTAAATCCTCCTGTAGACGGTTAGGTTCTCGTGAAGTGGCCGTTCTGACAGTAGGTTTAGCTGAGTTGTTGTGTTTAGGGGGGTTTTCAGAATGTCCCTGGGGTCCTTATTTAGGGACTCTGAGGCCAAATGAGGAACGACTTTGCTCTGAGGTCTTTTTTCAGGTTTCAGTTTCGGTGCAGACGGCAGAAACAGGCGTCACAATATTTCTGTAGGTACGAAATCTCTCTGACCTTTTTTTATTTGAATCAGCTATGTCACACATAAAAAAGGACCACGATGAGAAGGAAATTAAATATAGAGGAAGTGGAAGCGTGGGGGGAAGAGGAAAAGGTGGAAGCAGAGAGGGGAAGAAACATCACACCCGGGAAAAGAGGAGAAAACTCTCCCTCTCTCTCTGTCTCTCCATTAAATTTCACAAATTAAAGCGACATTATCTTGAAATATTTAAAGGTTAGATGAATGTCGATAATGGATCTCGACAGCCATTAAGCTGTAATTGCTCTCTAATGTAGTTAGTGAAAGACATGGGATACGATCTGCAGCAAACACACGAGCGGGTGATGCGGCGGGAGAAGAGAGAGAGAGAGAGAGAGAGAGAGAGTGACAGAGATGGAGGGAGGTTGTTTTTTTATTTATTGATTTTAGTGTCAGCCTTTGATTTAAGCCAGAGCTGTTGTTCTCTGCATTAAGTCTTAATAAGGCAAAAACAGAGCATGATTAACTCATCAGAGAGAGAGAGAGAGATGGAGAGGGAGCGGAAGTCGGTTTTAACACCAGACAGATGTTATTTTTTCACAGATTCACCTTCTAAATCAGTAGTTTCACAATAAAGCATATGCAGAAAAAATAACTTATTATGGTGTTGAGCTGCTGCCTGGCGTCAGCAAATGGTGAAGTGGGACATTAATTCAGGATAAGAGTTCCAAACCTGGTTATGGGATCTCGAGCCCTAATTTTATGAGTCAGTAGCAATGTTTTTTAATCCTTATCTTCACCAAAGAAATGAAGCAGAATCAAAGACTTGCAAACCCGCAGAATAAATGCAAAAGAGAAATATAAAAAAAGCAGACCGAGAACAGACTAAGGGAGATGGTGAGGAGAGTTTTATTTATTTTTTTTTGATAGTTTTGATAGTCTTTGCTCCTGCTTCTTTTCTGATTCAGAAACTTTCTCCTGCCTGCAGCGTTGCAATAATGGTCCAACCAGGACATTTGTAACATGAGGAGGACTCTCAGTGCAGCATCGGATCAGCAGCCGGTGGATTAATCGAGTCTATACAGAGCAACATAGAGACCTGAATAAACTGCCCTTTAAATCTATTATTCATAACATCTGTACGTAAATTTGACAAAGAACCGGCTTTTTCAAAATGTCCCAGAATGCAACGTTTGTTTCGCTCACGGTACAAGTCAGCACACTCTTTTTTCTTCTGCAAAAATCTAATCAACAAGTCCAAAGAAACTGAGAGAATTTCTGCAGGCGTAGTGTGTGTGTGTGTGTGTGTGTGTGTGTGTGTGTGTGTGTGTGTGTTTCCATGTTCTGTTGTTCGTTCTGTCTGTGTTTCTGGGAGTGTATGTTGTGTTTTCTGCTCTGTGTGGGTGCGTTTTGCTCTTTCGGTCTGAGTGTGTGTGTGTGTGTGTGTGTGTGTGTGTGTGTGTGTGTGTGTGTGTGTCCCTGCAGCCTTGCACCCATGCAGACATGCTAAGTCGTTAGCTGCTTCTCGGCTTCTCACTCCTTGCTTCCAGAAAAAGGAAGGTGCCATCCAGGTGGCAATCCCACGATGCACCTCTCCCCAGTTGGTGTTAACGGTCGCCGTTGGTAACAGTCCCGTCTGGGGGGGGGAGCACGGAATCTGCATTTTGCAGAGGGAGGGCTGAACCTTTCACTGTGCCTCAGTGGCACCGTTCAATATTACTACTAATCAGTAGCTCATCATGAGAAATTATCATTTAAATTCTAGTCAGAAATTCTCAAATTTCCCAAAACGCCTGTTTTTGAAAGACAGAAAAAGAAATACAACACATGTAATTATTAACAATAGCAACCTAAATGTGCAGACGGCATTACACAGGGCAGATAGTACAGTATGTAGTAATCAAATCATCCACTGGCTCAGACGCTGCAGCTTCTTGTCACGTTTGACTCAGCAGGTTCAGTAGAAAGAGGAAAGGAAACGACGTCACAGACACATATTTATCTCTTCTTGACATTAACGTCACAGAGTCGAAACTTAAGTAGAACGCGAGGATCGTCGAGTTCCTGGTAAATCAGGTTTTATATATACAGTAATCCCTCGTTTATCGCGGGGGTTACGTTCCGAAAATGACCCGCGATAAGTGAAATCCGCGAAATAGAAAACTTTATTTTTTTTTACAATTAGCAACTATTACATGTATACAAATACAGTGACTCGCGTGTAGGCCGTTTCACTGCTCTTCAGACTGGACCGCTGCATCCTGACTGCGCTCTGCAGTGTTCTCTTCTTCTGAAGCCCGCGGTGCAGGTGTGTTTGTTCGGGAGAAGAACATAGTGATAGGCAGCTGTTGTCGCTCTTTTTTCTTCTTTGCAAACGAGACGACAAAATGATAGCACAATTCGTAGCATGTTTTGATACAAGAAGCGGGAGGGAGTTTTTAGCGAATCAGAATGCAGAACACAATGCACCAAAAAAAAAAAAATGCATTATGAAAATCCGCGAAATAGCGAATCCGCGATAAGTGAACCGCGAAGTGGCGAGGGATCACTGTATATATACACCATTTACCTAAATGCACTTCACGCTCATTTCCATCTCTATATTTGTAATTTAGGGCTCTACATAAATAAGATTTGCATATTTTTTTTTTGCATGATCAACAGTTTAAAAATACTCCTTATCTTATACTAGCTCAGCCCAGTTTAGGTGCAGACTCAGTCTAAAAGTAGAAACTCCCATTGGGTCGCCCTGCTGTCCGTCAAACTCGGCGGTGTCGATCGATGCCAAACAGCCTCCAAACCATACTCATTGTGTTATTTGTGGTCAGAAACCCACAACTGAAGTGTAGTATTACGGTAAAATAACCCACGCCCCCACGCCCCCGCCCACTCCCTGTGCCTTTTACAGTGCAGCGTTTCCTAAAACGGGTTAAACCACAATTTGAAGTGACTGATCTAATCAGAACTCAGATCTTTCCCTTCCTCTAAACAAGGACCACATTCTCATACGTTAGAACATAATTATACTGTAACATAGCTATGGATTACTGACCTATCCCAATGGGTTGCTATAAATTTAAATAACTTTCCCCCATATTAATCGGTCTGATAAGCAATGATAATGCCCTTTAAATTGGGATGGTTCCATTCAGGGGAAAAAAAGTAGAATAAAGGGATAACGTGATGCTCCAATAGTCCAATGCTGCTTCCATTGGTTTGGTGCTGACCCTTACCTGTGGACATCACTTTCACTTTAGTGTAGTAATGTTTCTGTGTTATATATACGTTTACCCATGTGGTGCATGGAGAGACGGGGTGGGGGGGATTCTCCCTCCTCACATCTCCGTTGACAGGCTTCTAAATAATTACTGGAAGAGAGAAACAGGCAAACACATTAGTTTCAGTCTCACTTATAATCACTGTGTGTGCGCAGCCCAAATTAGCGGCGTTACTACTTAGTTAAAAACGACTCTTATTCTCAGTCTCTGTCTTTTTTTTTCAGGTCTTTGTGTAATCGCTTCATGCCTTGGCCTTTTGATCAGTAATAGCAATATGTAGATGATTGCTGCAGCTCTATTGATATACAGGAAATCATAGTAGATTGGGTGTTGAATGGATGGCTGGATAAAAAAAAATTGACAAGGTCAACCACAAACTGTTTGAATCTTAATTCTCGTCATCAGGATCATTGTGTATTATGCAGACGTGATGCCTGACTCGCTGCACGCTGGGATCCACAACCTGCTGAGGTCAAGTTACCCTCATTTGTTTAGCCCAAAATCAATATTTACAGGTTCGCCTCAGAGGGCTTTACAGTTTACAGTTGCTTCTAAACGCGACATGAAATTTACATTGTTTCATGTAATTTTCCCTTTGCTGTCTACATTTCTTTTATTGTAACAGAACAAGCTATTTCTGGGAGTCTCGACATGGGACTGTTGAAGGCTGATTATTAAGTGCTTTATCTTTAAGATGATCGAATTAAATATTAATAAGATAGGATATGGCAAGTTTTTACATTATAGTATTGCTATATTAATCAAGCAATAAAATAGATACATTTATATGGGAACAAATCTATAGGCTAATCGATTCATTAAAAGAATGACCAGTAGATTAAGCAATAAAAACGTATCATTAGCTACAGGCCTGCAGCAGTTTCTGTGAAATCCTGCATATTGTTTCAGTTGTCATCTATTATTAGCGGGGTGGACCAGAGCTGACGGAATTCACCTGAGTCCGCGCTCGCTCTCACTTCCCCATCAGCAACCGCTACAGAACCATCGCGCGAGGCTCTTCCTGTACAGGTGCAAGTGGTGGGAGCTATTTTTAAACCCCATCCCAACCACAAAGGTTCACGACACCCGAATTTATCTTGTTCGGGCCGCGCTGGCCACAGTAGCGCTGAACAGCATTTTTTTCCTTTTATTTTCCCTTCACGTTTACTGGAACAGAGTCGCCACTGCTGCTCGAGCCTGGGAAGAAATGATCAGGATCGGTAGTTGTAGATGTCAGATAGATTTATTTGCTGGAACGCAGGAAAACTTGAGATACTCACAAAGTTGGGAAAAGGTGGTTAGCTCCCGGAAATCTTCATTTATGTCACAGTTGTCACACACTGATGAACCCACCATCCCCTTCATCTCCGTATCATGCAATGACACCACCTCCAGTACCTTTTTATTTATGTTCCATGCTGTATGCTTGCTATGTGGCCCAGCTAAATTTATCTAGTGTAATGTGTCTAAAGTGTAAGTGTGTAGCTGCATCATCAGCACATGATGGAGCATTAAAAGTCGACACACACGACGAAGCTATGGAGCGATGCATCATGATCGTGTGTCATTGCACCATTTACTTTGATTTTGAATGGAAACAGGCAGCGTCCATCATCTTTGGTGTGTCCCCCAAATGAAAATAATCATTAAAAGAGACTGAGTTTAGACTTTTGCAAAAGACTTTACTGCACTGCGTTGATTCCCAAACAATGTGAGTTAATGTAAATTTGACCTTTTCCCCTTAGGTTGATTATTAAGTCTGTAATCGGGTGAAGTGGCAGGTGACATCAGGTTTTGTTGAAGCGACCGACCCCTCTCACATTTCCCACGAGTGAATGCTTTCAAAAGGCTCGAGTGATTTGAGACTCAAGAGCGTCTGCTGTTTCGCCTCCGGAGGGACGTTCAGGGAATCAAAGCCTGGGTGTAACAGGTCTCATGGCGGCCGATGTGTTGGGCGTTGATGGCTGGGTTTGATCCTGTCACAACGGCATTGATCTGCATAGTTTTAATGTGCAGCATGTGCTTTAGCATATGCTGCAGATATTTTTGTTTCATGTGTTTTATTGCGTTTCATGTTCAAGCCATTGTGTGCTTGTGTATGTTCTATGTTCACCTGGCTGCAAAGAACAAATGTCCCCATGGGGACATTTAAATTCCAGTTGAATATGAAGTGAGGTCAGCACCTACAGGCTTCAGTGTGGATTACACTTACAGTTATACAACGTGTTTTAAGATTTATATAAGATACTTTAGTTTGCTTAAAAATCTGTCATAGACCTAAAGTTCAATATCGTGTTAAAATTCTTTGAATGGCAACCACCTGTTTTTCAGAATATAAGCATGGAGCATCTGTGTTTATCAGCTCAACCTCAGCTCTCGGATATAGCTTGATACAAGATTGTGCATCCCTTTTTTTGTGGATTTTTTTTTCTCATAGATATTCATAATAACATAATTATTATCATTAAAGATACAAATCTTATAGAACTGCTACTGTGCTGTCCTGCAGCAGCACTTCTGTTAGTGTAAAGCTCCATGTCATAACGCTCCTCCTCATGTTGCTTCCCCACATGTTTGTTACCATTCAAATCTGTTATCCCTTTTCACTCCTGCAACAACAAACAAACGGGCAGTAGTTTGCTCTTTATAAAAATATAAATGAACAAATTAAAAAAACAAAATGTTTTCTTTTCCTAGTAGGTCTGTGAAATAGGCCATGAAATACGTATTTATAGGTATTATGTCTTATATAAATTGTCTTTAAAAAATAAATTAATCTTTTAATCAGACTTGATGATCTTTTAGTGTTCATTCATCAAAGACAAATATAATGTTATACATGCGTCCTCTTGTTTCCACAGGTTAGTTTTTATTTTGTTTTTGTGCAGTCATGATAAAAAAAAAAAAACAAAAAAAAAAATTCACGATTTTTTTCTTTCCGCCATTTTTTTCTCTGGGGGTTTTCGGACAAGTAACAGAAGGCAAATCTAGAACAAGCAGTTCTCCAATGTAGGATATTACATTTCGCCATTATCACCTGAAAGATTCCCGTTGATTGTAGCACAACAGAATATAGAACGGCAACAACAGAGGAGCGGATGGTTTGATGTTTCACTTACCTAATTTATCCCAGTTAACGTTTTTCCCAAACCTTGACCGTGCCGTATTTATGTTTCCTGTTCGCACGGTAATCGGAACAGTCGTCCTGCGAATCGAATCATGATGAAATGGAACCATTCCTCATTTCCTGTTTGACACCTTTTTGAACCCCCCTCAAGGACCCTTGAACATCCCCGAACACTGAAACGCCACGAGCATTGGATTAAGCTGCCTCTGTTGTTTCAGTTGTTTCAGACAAAAAACACACACACACACACACAATGGATTTAATATTCCAGACCTGTTGTAGTTGGGAGAGCAGGGCTGCAGGGAGGAATCAGCCTCCTCGCCGCCGCTGAAAGAATGAACATTTTCATTTTAATTTACAGCAGATGTGAAGGTGGAACTCTCTGAGCTTGTTTGTGGCGGCGCGACCGTTTCCTGATGTTCTTCCGAGGCTCCTCCGCACTTGTGGAGAGAGCATATTGCTTCTGCTCATCCAAACCCACCGGACTTCCTCCAGCTCCAAATCTCTCTCTCTCTCTCTCTTTGATTAAGCCTCGCTCGTCCCTCCACGTGCATTCGCTCTAAGCTGACAGGTGTCTATGAGATATTTTATTTAGAGTTTTATGAAGCCAACAAATGCAAAAAAAAAAAAATCCCTGCAGAGAGACCGAAGCCTTAATTGAATTGTCAAACACAAATCTACCCAGAGTCAATTTAAGACAAAGAAATGATCCTAAACCGTCTCTCTTTGTGTTTCTGTGTCTATCGTCTGTCATTCAGCATCCACGGTTTGTTTAACCGGAGCTGAGGGACAAAAATAAGACACGCCGCAGGTGTATGCGTCTTGAGCGTATTTCCCAGTCCACGTCGCTGCACCTTTCATGTCGTCTGGACGTGTCCGTTTCCACTTTGGGGAGTGTGTTTTTACCCTGTTAACCGAACAGCTGCGGGTATTCTGGACCCGGAGCGGAGCTGACCCCCGATTTGCATGTCGCTGAGAAAACGAAGGCGGACACAATTAAGTGTGCAATTACGGAGAGAGATGCATGAACGTGGCCGCGTTTGTTAGAATCAGGCTGGAAAAAGAAAAACCACAATGGGGCATACAGGTGTCCTGTTACAATTCACCTGCAGCAAACTGGTATTATCATTCATATTATGGGTTTACACTGACCTACGCTGGTGTGTGTGTGTGTGTGTGTGTGTGTGTGTGTGACATTAGTGAGATCAAGTCACTGGTCACCATTAAAATCAGTATCCTCTTCAATAAATCCTGTTTTCTTTATAATTTCTGCTCGCAGCTCATTTCCAGACGGCCTTTTGGCTCCGTGCCTTCATGTGCATTGTTCTCACTCGGGCCTTTTATAAAAGTTTTTGCTAACTGCTGCTTTTTTTTTTTGAGCTTCCGACCAGTTTGCACAATTTTTTTTTCTTTTCGGGGAGGGGGGGGGGTTTCCTTTTGTTCCTCTGGTTGCGATGGTGCGCGGAGATCTAAGCCACAGTTGGCTCGGCTTCACATGGGCTTGCGCGCAGAGACGAGGGGGTTTGTCAAAGGAATCGCCCGCGTCGCTTATTCTTCCTCCACCACAGAGATGGAGGGGGGGAGAAAAAACAACAACAACAAAAAAAAAAGGCCTTCTCATTATCAATATTAATCTCTTTTTTTTTTTTTTTTTTTTTTTTTTTGGAAAGGCATCTGTATTATGCTCTGAGCTCGGCTGTCTTTAACAAAAAAAAAACAAATGACACACGCACAAAAGAGAAGAAAAAAAACAAAACGCTGCTGATTCAAGAAAGCCATGTTTGAACTTGTTAATCCCTTTTATTCTCTCCTACTTTTTTGAGTCCCTCCTTCCTATTCTCTCTTCCTCTCCGTCTACATGAGGCTATTCTCTCTCTTCCTTTAGCGTGCCATTAGCTCTCCAAGCTGTTGTTTGTTTTGTAGCTTTAATGTGCTTTTTTTTCTTTTTTAACAAAATAACACAAAAAAACAAGCAACATAAAAAGTGACTTTTTTATCGTGTAAGTGTGTATTTGTCTTTGTGTGTCTCTGTATGTGTGTGTGTGTGTGTTGTAGGCTGCACATGCTTGCGTGTACGTCTGTATGATGTATGTTGCATGCTTATGAAAGTGTGTGTGTGTGTGTGTGTGTGTGTGCATGTGTGTGTGTGTGTGTAAGGGCACTGGCACTAAACTTACTTGGGTCCAGATGTTCTAATTATAGAACAGCTCTGCTGCCTAATGACAGGAAACGCTGGCCTCTGTGTGTGTGTGTGTGTGTTTGTGTGTGTGCGTGCGCGTGCCCGTGCGGGTGCATGTGCGCGCAAGACAAAAAAAAAAAGTTAGCGACACACTAACACACTAACTGAATGTGCGTGAGACGGACAGATGAATGAAATTCTCATCATTAACCTCCTGAACCCTGATTTCCTCCTTAAATTGTCCCTTAACTAGTTGTAAAGTTTGATGCAAACCTGCCCTCTCTGTGTCTGACACACACACACACACACACACACACACACATACTCACACTCACTGCACACACGCACACACGCACACACACGGGCAAGGCCTGCAGTTAATTATAGAGTTTGGTTGGGGAGCAGATGAGAACAGTGGGGCTATACAGCTCACACAGGTGCTTACACACACACACACACACACTCGTTTTTTTCACAGCATGACCACTGTTCTCATTTCTGTCAATCAGAGACCATTTATTACCATCATCACTATCATTACCTCACATAAATAAAACGCTGAAAGGTGAAAAACCTGCGCGCTGAATCTCTCGTCACAGTCAACGCGGTTTACAAAAGGAGGCTCCTGACGGATTTTATTTTGGTCTTAATTACTTTTTCGTAATAAGCTTTTATTGTAAGGTGTATCGAGTCATGATGCAGCTTCAGCCGAGGAACAAGATGAGGAGGAGGGGGGGGATGCGGCGGTGTAGAAGCAGGTGTGCGACATTACATGTGAACAGAGATCCATTAGTCAATTGCGATGAGCTGCGGCGTGTAGTCCAGTTCATGCTGTGAAAGCTGTCAATTCAACTTTATTACACGTATGTGCACCTGCACACGAGTGCATGGATTTTCCCTGATTCATCAGAAAGAGAAAAGGAGCTTTAACAAAGAGACGGGCTGCCCAATTTATTAGTTTTGTCTGATTTTTTTAATCATTACTTTATTATTTCCATATGTTTGTTCATATTAATGATTATTACATTGTAATATAGTAGGGTTTTTCTCTCTATAATGATGGGTGCTTTTGAAAACTATTGCACACTTGACTACAATAAGGCAACATTTCTAAATAGTTTATAAAATCTATAATTATCTATAATATCTATCATTTTATAAAATCCATCAAAAAAGGCAGGGGAATAGGGTTTCACATTATCACATAAATATCTGTTAAGTGATCGAAACAAATAAAACCCCGGCTATAATGTGTTAATTTCCGGCGCTACAAATCTAAGGCACAGGACATATTTTATCCTTTGCCAAACTCGAGAAGTGTCACGGTTGTGGACGAGTGGGAACTCTCATCCATATGTTACAGCCCCCCCCTCCCATTTCCTCCCTGTGGAGGGAGGTGGCACGCGTCCTGTCAGGGATCGGCGACACCGATTTCCATTTCCCCTCCCCCCGGGTCATACCTGCTGGCCACCTGCGCTGAGAGCGTCCGGCGTGATAAACAGCGTAGAGCAATCGCCTGTGTGCGTGTACAACAAAACACTTGATTTGAAATAAAGCGGAAGGTGAGGAATCGCTCCTGTTTCTCCGTCTTTTAAGTATGGGAAAGGCCGCCTCCGTCCTCAGGGATCCAGCCCGAGATGAAAGCGAGTTCTGGGATTACCTGTCTGTAAGCGTGTGTGCAGCCCAAATGAATCAGAACATGGTGCCCCCCGCCCCCATCCTTTAGGTCAGAGACATCAAAACTCTATTTAGCAACACCTGCAAATTCGTTACGATTAATATACTAAAATAAGGTTCAATTTACAAAAATGAAGATCTGACTTAAGAATGCATGCAAGAATTACATGCATTTCAAACTTTGTACTGTCATCCATTGGGGCGGATTGGACACTATAATGGGCCGGTTCTGGCACCCGGGCCACATGTTTGACCCCCCTGCTTTAATGATTATTGGTGGTGTTTTTCTTGTTTTTTTGTCATTGTAACTTATTGTCATTGCTATTCTCATTATTGTTTTGGATACTGTTTGTCACTAGTGGCTAATTTTAGCTCTAGCTTGCACATTAGCCCTATTTCTTGTTATAAGTGTTTTTTTTAACACTAGGCAGCCAATCACACATATGCTGCATGCTTATTGGCTATCTGATGCTGATAATAATTTGGCTTAGGAGCATTATGCATCAGAATTGAGAGTTTAACGCAAAATAACTAAAATAAAAGATCTGATCCTGCCCGTTTTTTTTACTGCCCCCCACACAGCGGGATGCCGTTAGTCTCCCACCTCGCTCTTATAGGCACAATGATAAATCTAATAGTGCTAAGATTTGTTTCTTTATAGACCAGCTTGACATGCCTTCACTCACTCACACACACACACACGCACACACACACACACACACACACACACACACACACACACTTACATCATCATTCTAAATAATACAAAGAGCAGCTCATTGTCATACATGGATACAAGCCAGTTTTTGTCCTCAGTGATCACACACACACACACACACACACACACACACACACACACACACACACACACGCCCATGCACACGCACGCACGGACACACACGGGGCTAACTGTATTAATATGAGTCTGTTTTGTGTCAGGCAGGTCTTAATAGGATCAGTGTGAGAGACATGGAGCTGTCTGTCAGTCTAAGTTCATTAACTGATGATAGATAACCTGCAGTGTGTGTGTGTGTGTGTGTGTGTGTGTGTGTGTGTGTGTGTGGAGGGAGGGACGGTGAGAGAAATATGAATGTGTGCTTTTAAGAATGACTTTTCCTGCTTGTGTGTAAATCCTCTCTTTCTTTCCCCCCCCCTCTCTCTCTCTCTCTCTCTGGTGTAATTTATAGCCCTCAATCGGAGGCCTTATCAGGTGCAGGACACATGGGCGCCTCCTTCTCTCCTCCTCCTCCTCCTCCTTCACAGCTTTCAACTCCCGCACACCAACTTATATTTTTCTCTCCTCCTCCTCCTCTCCTCCCTGTCTCCCAATCTCCCTTCCTGCTTACTTTTTCAATGCCCGAGCATTCTTTCTTTAATTGCTGCCCTCATCCTCATCCTCATCCTCCACAGTCCCTTCCACTTCTCTTGCATCTGGTCCTGCTATCTTCAAACTCCCCCTTTTTTTTCCTACTTTAATTTTTATTTCTCCTCTGTTCACTT
>JAYKQN010000013.1:12190000-12195000 GCA_036785175.1 Eupleurogrammus muticus | reverse complement strand
AGGCATGCTACATTTGCAGCCGAGTACCCAGTGGGTAGTGAGAGAAAAAGTGTGATTGCATTACTTCTGGAGAAATTAGAGGAGTGCAAAAATATATTTAAGAAGTGGATTGCATCTCCAAACTCCTCTACTGCTGCAAGTTTTGTTGCAACCCGGGAGATAATAAAGCGTGGAAAACCGTTTCGGACAGTGATGTCCGAAAACAGAAGTCACATTAAACGGGTAAGAACACAATCCTGTCATAGGCACATATTTAGTAACAAAGTGGCTGTTTTTATAAAGTGATTTCTGATTTTCGTCAGTATATATTTGGAATGACACTTAGGGATATTATTGTGTTTTGTTGCTCAGGTCCCAGGATAGCTGCGTTGGTTGCGTGTCAAAAGAGAAGAGGATGCTGCTGCGTTTTACCCTTGCACAGACTTGCTTGGCATTTGCACAGAAATCAAACTTAAACTGTATTAATTTGATTTTATATACTTTACCTTTTCAAAAGGCTGCTGTTTTATTTTTATAAATGCAGGCTGCGTTTCATTGCACTCTGTTTGTTGCCCAGATAAGGGGCACGTTATGAACGTTCAATTTTGTTGTCAAAATAAATATGACATTAAAAATCGGATTTCTTTATTGCATTTCTTTAATTTCATCAAAGCAATGAAACATAATTCATTAATATTGTAATGAAGTTAAACTTGAGGTGGCATCGTACAACAGAGTAGTCACGTGGTGCGTCATTCTGTACAGGATGCGCTGCAGGGAAAATAAACATTCAATCATGAAGGCTCATTATGTATTTGTAGCCAACTTAGTCATTTTGATAGTAGGCTAATATAGCTAATATAGATACATACAGCATGTGTTGCCTTCATTATAAGGCTTATATAAGGCTTTTAATTTTTTGCGGCTCCAGACATATTTGTTTTTTGTTTTTTTGGTTCAATATGGCTCTTTCAACATTTTGGGTTGCCGACCCCTGTGCTAGGTGGTTACTGGTTGATAACATACTGGTGAGAGGTTAAAAGTGCAGTAGCTGCTAGAGGATTATTGCTTATGTTCAGGCAGCATTAGGTGGTTTAGTAGTAGTAGTTTGGGCATTACTGATGCTAATGGTGCTAAGGTCGTTTCATAATGGCTGAAGAACGGTAATGATTTGTTGGCTGTGAATTACATTGGGTGGTTGCTTTCGCCTTCTAGGTTATTGCTAATGTGGTTGCTTTGCCATGGACACATGGACGGCGAATTCAGTTGGTTCATCCACAAACCCGGTGAATCTGTCACAATCGCATTGGGAAAAAAAAAAGAGAGGCGTGTTTAATCTGTGGACTCGGTTTCATTTTGTGGCGCAGCACCACACAATGGTCTATGTGTGGGGAAACCCTGATATAAATCTTGATCCCTGACTCTTTTTCTATGTTAAAACCTTAACATTCTGCTTGAAATACTTCCCTTAAAACATAAATCATACATGTTGTACAATATGATTTTACATGTAATGTGACTAGGTTGTCATAGAGTGGAGGTTCGTTGGTTTTGATGGCGTGACTGATTGGCCAGCATTCGGATTTGGACAACATCCTGTCTGAATATGAAACCGGTGTACCTCATTATGCTTTATAGTCGTAAACCAATGGATGACACGAGACGGCAAGTGAGGCGCCTCTCGTTAACGGGAGTTTCCTCTAGTTCAGCCCCTTTCATGTGTGTTCCAGTACGGGTTCAGCACCGCGGACAGTGACACAGTGGCCGTGTGGTTCGCCGCTGTCCGCGGTGCTGAAGTAGACGATGGTCGAGACCTCGAGAGCAAGACACAACTTAAGAGGTGTCATGTCTTCCCTCGCGAACATCCGCTGTACAAAAACGTAGACTGAAACAGATATGTGTCTTCGGAGGGCGTCGACTCAGCAACACGGGCAGCACAGCATGAGTTGTGTGTTCTGGTGATTTTGCTGAGTCATGTTACGCTCTGTGATTTTGGTTTCATCGAGTGCCAATTCAAGTTCTTCTGAAGTAAGAAAAGTGCTTTTTGATTGCATGGCTTGTTCGTCAGACCTACTTCACATTTGCCGGGTATATTACTAGGGATCTAAGGAAACACAATGTTGATTGGATGCCATTTGAGCATGTGACATGTTTAATGACTTTAATGAGTAAACTCTGAAAAAGAGGATATAGTGAGATGTTTTAACTAATGACCGTCCTGCTGACCTGCTGGAGTGGAGCCTCCAGTGAATCTGTAAATTAATTTTTATTGAGTCCACTGTATATTCTTAATTGAGGTGAGATGATTTGGAAATTGCATACGGCCTAGAAAGAGAGTCTGGAAATGACTTAAATGACGTGTGCGGTAGTCAAATAATGAATTTCCCATCGGCAGTTAAAACCAGCAATTCTCATATAAGCACAAAACTTTTAACAAATTTACTCAATGTAATGATTGATTGATTTAATCCGGAGCCAAAGAAATAAATGATTCAAGTGCCTGCAAGCGATTTATTTTCGGAATTTCTGGTATGCATTTTATTTTCAACTGCGGCCCTCTTTGCATTTGACATGAGAAACGGTGCGCTGTAAAGGTTCCCAAAGCTTCTATATGTAACTTTCATAAATTCCTTCCTCTTAGTGACACCAGTGGCCGGGGGTGAATTGCTCGTCAATATGAATAGTCTGAAGGAGATTCACTCATCCATTCAATCTTCGTAGGCATTACACTGAACATTAGTGGATGCATGGGAATCTGAGCCTTTAAATCTTGGTCCAACAACTGGTTGAAAGCGTGAAACTGTATTTGAGAAGGCGACTGGCACGACGAAGACTGTGCATCTGTGCATCATAGGAATGGTGGCGTCAACTGAAGCTACAGAGAGGGCTGCAAAGTGACACCGTGGTGGCCGCGTGTCTACTTGATAGGCAAGATATGATTATGTCTTCACGATTTATTTAGAGTATTATACCTAGGGATGTCCCTAATCCAATCAATATTATCTAATCTAGTGTTGTATACACTACCAGAGATTCTCAGTTGCTACGTTGGATTTCCTCGAATGAACTTGCCAGTTTCCAAATATTAGAAAATAGTTTTAAATGTTGGAAGCGAACAGACAATTACTGCATGACTGATTCAAGTGAAAACAAAACTATTAGAATGGTACACTTTTTTTCACAATCAGCAATCGGTATCAAAAGTCATTTTTAGCACATCCCTTTTTCAGCATGATATAATTATTAAAACAAAAACCCTGCTGCAGTTTGTCCAGAATCCTCCTGAGGTTGGAGATTCCCTGTTTGGCGACAGTCATGATCCCTTACCTGGAATGAACTAAAAACTAAAAAAGGAAACACTAAAGTGTTTAATGGAGCTGAACACCCTGAACATGTTGAGTGTTGAACGCAGCCTCTCTCTCTCTCTCTCTCTCTCTCTGTTCCCTCGCTCCCTCGCTCTAACCTTGTCTGTCTTTCTTAACCCCCCCACCATCAGATTAGAGTGATGTTATGCTCTAGATAATCAGCGAAGGGATTAGTGTCATCTCAGCGACCCTACTAGATTAATCTGCCGCCGCGTACACACACACACACACACACACACACACACGCATGCACACACAACCTACAGGGATCTAGCAATCAGAAGATGTGTGTAAATGTGGACTTGCGCTTACATATAGCTATAAGTGTGCATGTATTTCACGTGTATCTTAACGTGTGTGTGTGTGTTTTAATGATTATTGGGTCTGTGTGTGAGTGTGTAATGCATCTTCTTGTGTGTGTGTGTGTGCGTCTGTGTGTGTGTGTGTGTGTGTGTGTGATTGTAGGTTTTGGAGTGGTTTGTGAGCCAGTGTGAATGTGTGTGTTTGTGCGTGCGTGGTTGACTTGTGGGCTGCCAGGTTACTGTGTCAGTATCTGAGTGTTTGATGTAAGCTCCTGTGTGTGTCTGTGTGTGTGTGGTTTTATGCATGCAACGTGTGCTAATACGTATGCAAAATGTGCCTATGTGCACATCAGTGTTATTTGATATGTGATTTTATGTCCATGTAGTCATTTGCTGCTGTTTGCACGCTTTTTTTGTTAGTGCATTCAAGTGTGTGACTTTGACTTTCATGGGTACTTTGGGTGTGTGTGTGTGTGTATGAGGTTAGGACCGAGATGTGTTTATGCAGATTTGTGTTTCTTTGCGATGCTGTTTTTTCGCGTTTCACAGTAAATGTGTGTATACCTGCGTGTAGCTGCTTTGCAGAGCAGGTGCACCACGCCGCCCCCCCCTCTCTAACTGTCACCTACATAGTAAATGAGAGGTTCAGTGGTTTCAGCTTGTAAGCACATTTGGTTCTGTTACAAATAAAGGATCTGATGTCTTCAGTCTGATCCCAATGCACGAGCCGCTTCATTCTACTGGCATCTACCACTTTTTATTCTGTAAAATAAAAAATAATAATAATAATAATAATAATTTGCCCAAGTGAAGGTGACAGAGCAATTCTCTGTGTCAGCTAGTGGATTTCTTATTTTGTTCATAGCGTTGCACAGGCTTGTGTTTGTTGGCTAACCCATCATCAGATCAGAAGGATATTCTTTTCTTTGCTGGTTGAAAAAAAATTGACTCAGAAGTAAGATGATTTTACATTGTAATAACTTCTCGCTGTTGTTCATACTAACTCTCTAGATTATTGCTATTACTGTGACTATAGGAATCATGACTTTGCAAAATATTCAAAAACTATCCCTGTAACATGATACCAACGTCAGTCAGAAGACGACACAACGTCCTGAGTGAATGGGATTTTCCCAAAAAGCTTTGGTGAAAATGTGTAGGTCACATTCTCTATCATGATAAAAGTCAATATAAAATTCCTGTATCATTTAAATGTAAACTAAATTAAATTTAAGCATGTCCACAACGAGAAATCAAGTGAAAAAAATCAACTGTTGTCACTTAAAATAAAACCCCAAATGAATGATTTAACTATGAACAACTGATCAAATTATTTAGAAGCATACAACTGTCT